>JAZHYW010009227.1:0-79501 GCA_037355805.1 Ixodes ricinus | reverse complement strand
TTGTAGCGGCACGCTACAGCGAGAAAAGAAGACGAAACCACCAGCACGAGACAACACCATAACTTGCACGCGGGAGCTCGAGATGACAAGGCGAAGGGCTACGCAGTCCACGTTCCACGATCTTTAGATTTTGGCTCTTTTGTAAATAATGTAAATATACGATTTGTTAGCAAATGAGCTCTTTCTTGCTACAAACTGGTGACCCGAGACACGGAACAAGACCTCCTACCCGCCAAGTGGCTTCCATCAACCAGTGAGTTCGCCTTTGGAACATCCGCGCTCATTTGGAACAATGAGCGTCCCTCAAGCTTCCGCGTCGTCGGGCGACCTAACAACGCTTGCTGTCGCTGCGGTCAACTTCAAGTTACCGGAATTCTGGGCTGCCGATTCGGAACTCTGGTTCCTCACGATTGAGTCGACCTTCCGAAAGAACAAGATAACATCGTCCTTGACGAAGTTCGACCACGTCATTTCCGCACTGCCGCAGTCATCCGCAGCAGTCGTTCGGGACATTCTTCGCGCTCCACCAGAAGACCAGCCCTATGAATACTTGAAGAGTGAACTCATCCGACGAACAACAGAGTCGGAACACCGCAGGCTGCAGCAACTCCTGACGGCAGAAGAACTAGGTGACAGGAAGCCGACAGAACTTCTACGACGCATGGAACAGCTTCTAGGAGATAAAGCACCGAACATGGAGACAACGATTCTCCGAGAACTTTTTCTCCAGAGGCTACCACAACCAGTCCGCATGATACTAAGCACATCGACCACCGACTCCACCGCCACGTTGGCTCGGATGGCCGACCAAATCATGGACGCGGGCTTTCCATCCATCTCCGCTGTGCAAACACATGACACTGCACTCCATGCCGCACGATCATCGCCGGCTGTGGAGGACAAGATTGCCCAGCTGCTGTCTTCCAACTCTCGGATGGAAGCCAGGATGGATCAACTCACCCGAGAACTCAATGACCTCCGCATGCGTCACTCCAGATCCTCGAGCCCAAGTCGACGAACCAAAGAAGAACGCCGCCGAGGCAAGTCTCCTGCAAAACACCAGGTCTGCTGGTACCACTACCGTCACGGCAATGATGCCAAGAAGTGCCAACCTCCGTGTACTTTCACGGGAAACGGCAAGGCCGCGCACTAGAGGCGGATGGTGTAGCCGGCCTGGAGTCCAACCGTCTTTTCTACGTCACCGACCGAACCACCAAGGTCCGGTACCTAGTAGACACGGGGGCCGAGATTTGCGTCGTTCCGCCTACGCTGGAAGATCGACGGCATCGACAAGACACCCCGCCACTACATGCAGTGAATGGTTCACCAATTAAGACGTACGGACAAAAGTCAATCACTCTCGACATCGGCCTCAGACGGACGTTTCGGTGGGTTTTCTTAATCGCCGACGTTCTTCAACCCATCATAGGAGCCGACTTTCTCCGACATTTCGCGCTCATGGTGGATGTAAAGCGAAGACTGCTTCACGACATTGAGACTCGCCTCACCGTGCAAGGAATATCTGCGAAGGGAGTCCAAGAGGCGCCCAGCCTCCCCCAAGTGGAGCCCACCTCCCAATGGACGGATATCCTCGACGAATTCCCCAACGTGTTTCGTCCAACTTCAAGGGACATACCGGTGAAACACACCGTGACCCACCATATCGAGACGAAGGGACCTCCGGTGTTCGCTCGACCTAGACGCCTAGCTCCAGATCGCCTACGGATAGCGAAGCAAGAATTTGAGCACATGCTCGAGCTTGGCTACGTCCGGCCTTCTTCCAGCTCCTGGTCATCGGCCCTCCACATGGCCCCAAAGAAGAGCGGCGACTGGCGTCCATGCGGGGATTACAGAGCCCTCAACCAGAGCACGGTCCCCGATCGGTATCCGATTCCCCACATACAGGATTTCACCGGCGCCTTGCACGGAGCAACCATCTTCAGTAAGGTGGACTTGGTGAAAGCATACCACCAAATTCCTGTGGAACCGGCCGACGTCCCGAAGACCGCCATAATAACCCCATTCGGAATGTTCGAGTACTTGCGGATGCCGTTTGGTCTCCGCAACGCGGCCCAGACCTTCCAAAGGTTCATCGACCAGGTCCTACGCGGCCTGAACTTTACTTTCGCATACATGGACGACATCCTCATTTTCAGCGACAACACGGAAGACCACGTAGACCACCTACGTCAGCTCTTCTCTCGCCTCGAAAACTATGGATTGATCGTCAACCCTGCAAAGTGCACATTCGGCGTCGAGGGCCTGGATTTCCTGGGCCATCGCGTCGACAGTCACGGCATACGGCCGCTGCCACAGCGAGTAGAAGCCATCCGCGAGTTCCCGCAACCTCCTACAACGAAGAAACTCCGCGAGTTTCTCGGGCTCGTGAACTTCTACAGGCGCTTTGTTCCTCAGTGTGCTAGTGTCCTCCAGCCCCTGCATGACCTTTTGCAAGGGAAGCCGAGCAAGAACGCCGTTCTCACTTGGACACCAACTGCTGACGCAGCGTTTTCCGCCATCAAGGAGGAACTTGCAAAAGCTACACTGCTGACCCATCCAAAGGCTGGAGCCCCAACATCAGTCATGGTAGACGCCTCTAACTCCGCCGTCGGAGCTGTACTCCAGCAGAGCATAAACGGAACGTGGCGACCGATGGCATTCTTCTCGAAGAAGCTGTCAACCACTGAGTGCCGCTACAGCACTTTCGGAAGGGAACTACTTGGAGTCTACCTTGCCATCAGACACTTCCGCTACTACCTCGAGGGACGACCATTTTTTGTGATGACAGATCACAAGCCGCTGACGTATGCTTTAACATCTAGTAGTGAAACGCACACGCCAAGAGAGGTACGGCAAATGGCTTATGTCATGGAGTTCACGACGGACATCCGCTTTGTACCAGGCAAAGAGAACTCCGTAGCAGACGCACTCTCTCGAATTGGTGTGAACACCTGCTCTACCGAACGGAACGCTGTCGACTACGAAGAACTAGCAGCAGCGCAGAGCACGGATACGACACTACCACATCTGCGGGAAACGACATCACTGAACCTACAAGACATAAAGATTCCGGAATGCACAGCAACATTGGTCTGCGATGTGTCGACAGGACAACCAAGACCATATGTCCCTGAGAAGTTCCGCAAACCTATTTTTGAAGCAATCCACTCACTTTCACACCCAGGAATTCGAGCCACACAACATCTCATAACTGCTCGATTCATCTGGCCTAAGATCAACGCCGATATCCGCAACTGGACACGCACGTGCGTGCAATGCCAGCGCGCGAAAGTGGGTCGGCACACGACTACACCGCTCGGCAAGTTTTCACCTCCCGATGGGCGTTTCAGCAACATCCACCTCGACATAGTGGGACCACTCCCGCCAGCCGACGATTGCCGGTACATCTTGACCTGCATCGACCGCTTCACGAGATGGCCTGAAGCAACACCCATCAAATCGATAGCAGCAGAAGCCGTAGCACGGGCCTTCGTCAGCATGTGGGTCAGCCGTTTTGGAACACCAACCACCATCACGACAGACCGAGGGAGACAATTCGAGTCTACACTGTTCCAGAACCTCTCGCGGATCCTAGGCACAAAGCATATTCACACTACATCCTATCACCCCATCTCCAACGGAATGGTGGAACGGTTTCACAGACAACTAAAGGCCAGTTTGAAGACGAAAGGTACAGCCGCGCCTTGGACGGAAACTCTACCACTCATCATGCTTGGAATACGCACGTCCCTGAAAAGTGACCTTGGATGCAGTACAGCAGAAATGGTGTACGGCACGCCTCTACGCATCCCTGGTGAGTTTCTAACACCTACCACCAACACCGAAACCACCACAGCCGAGGACTACGCAAGCCGTCTACGTTCCTCATTCGAGAAACTACGACCTACGCCCACACGACAGCGGAACTCTCGCAAGGTGTTTCTCAGCCCGGAACTGTCACGCTGCACCCACGTGTTCATACGAACAGACGCCGTGAAGCGACCGCTGCAGAACCCATACGAAGGACCATTTAAAGTTTTAAAACACCACGACAAGTACTTCACCGTGCTCGTGAAAGGACGTGAAGATACCATTTCACTCGACAGGATAAAACCAGCATATCTCGAGCAACCCCAAGCGCACACAACTCCAACCATAGTACGACGTGTACACTTCAAAGGACCACCTGGTCGCTCGTCTCCTGCGCCTCCTCGCTAGGGGGAGTACCTGTAGCGGCACGCTACAGCGAGAAAAGAAGACGAAACCACCAGCACGAGACAACACCATAACTTGCACGCGGGAGCTCGAGATGACAAGGCGAAGGGCTACGCAGTCCACGTTCCACGATCTTTAGATTTTGGCTCTTTTGTAAATAATGTAAATATACGATTTGTTAGCAAATGAGCTCTTTCTTGCTACAAGTTTATCTCATTTGACTTCGGATATGAAAAAAAGTTTAAACGAGGGGTATCTGCCACAGCTATAACGTCTACCCTTTAAGCATTATGGCCCCTCCAGGCTAAGCTAAGCTTTTTCACAACTATCTAGATTGTAGACGAAAGGCAGCTGAATATCCAAACAGATTATTGGTATCAAATGGTAGAAAATATCTGGAAGGCCACCAACCGAAAACCGGGGGCGCTGACCAATAAAAAAAGAAATCTCGACAACATTTAGCGCTTGTGCTCTCCATCCACGGCATTTATCACAGATGAAAGAAGACTGCTGTAATTTAAGGCATTCACGTGTTGTGTTCTGTGCCGTACAAAGCTGATTCCTTGTGCCGTGATTAAACCAAGGGGTAAAGAAGGAGGGAGGAGTGTATGGCACCGCTCACAAAACGAAGTACTCCATATGTGAGAAAGAAGTTATATATAACATTCTATTAACATGCAGGATATCTTATATAGGCTAAACTGGTCGGTGCATCAAAGAAATAACGCGAGGGCATGCAGCTTTAGTGAAAACAAATCTCAGCAGGAGGGCAGCTACGAGTTCTTTGTCGAGAGTGCCAATGCACGGCAAGGTTTAATAACATCAACATCGTTGGTAGGAACAGAGGCACGCTTGCTCGTGAACTACCTGAGGCTCTGGCCATTAAAGGAAAGCCCGTGGGTTACTAGTGCACCATCAATCTCGCTACACAAAAAGAAAAAAATATTTTTATGCAGGAACTATATTTTGGGGGGGAAGTTCCGCGTTTTAAACATTTCAAACCGGAGTGTAGGAGAACCAAATTAGGGGAAGAAAAATAAGGTTATTAATAATACACAGTTGATTGTCTAGAGTTTACTGGCCTTTCTATATATCTATATATGTTCAATTAGTTTTATCCTTAAGCATGACCAAACTATCTCTGCTCTTAGCCATGTTAGCCATCAATTATGTGTGTTTTCTTAACTTCTTTGACTACTGCATTAAATACAGAATTTAGTTTTACATACAGCGGTTCACCTTATAAGTAATTCATCTTATAAGTGAGTTTTCATTTTTTTCTTGCTTTAAACGTCTGATCGCAAAGCATGGCGACTTATTGTCTACTCTCATTCCAGGAAACAAAGTTCCACTTCATTTAAATGTACGTTTATCTGTCCATTACACAGCGGTTAGTTTAGGTTCACATTTTAGACTATCCCTTATTAAACGAAGAGGGCTGATTTAGAATGCGGCGGAGAGAAAGGACCTTATGACTTGAATCTGGTAGAACGAGAAAAATGCGAATATCTGTGGCCTGTCGAACACCATCTTCCTTTTTAGAAAAGCAGGTAATCACTAACTTGCTAACAATAATTTCAAAATATTTCATGATACAAGTCTTGTGCGGCACTCGTTAGAAGTAATCAAATTACTTGTGATTACTTACTTTTTCAGTATTTTGTAAACATTTGATTACTGTTATTTGGAACTTATCACAAACAAATTTTAACCACATTTAGATGTAATAAAATTATCTCGATTCCTTACCATCTGCTCAACCCTCTCCCCTGCTTTTTAAAGCTTTATCGCCACAGATAAATGTTTATCGCCACAGTTTGAACGAAAACTGCTCCTGTTTGTCCGCTTCATCAGCCTCTAAATGTTGTGAACAACACATATTAAAACGTTTGTTATCAAGCTTTATGAAATGAGGTTAATCTAGCATCTGCTTTTTTATTCACCATTGAAGTATACACTTCCATATCTCTTTAAAAAAGCGAAATACATTTCTAAGCAACTCTACTTTGGTGATCCCCAAGATAAATAAAAGCAGATAATGGCAAAGCTAAGGTGTGACCAAAAAAAGTAAAATATGTTCAGATGTAAGATTAGTGAGCGGCAGTTTGCAAGCATGCACCATTCTTCAAGTTCAGTCTTGAAGGTATTTCTGCGTGACGTTTCGTAGGTGTCGTACGAGAGAGTGCTAACGCTGCTTCAAGCAAAGAAGGTAGATCCTATTTTCTCCATTTAGCTACTGTGGCCTAGAGCCCTTTATACTAGGAGAGTTTGGCACTCTTTTGAAGATGCCGACAAGTAAGGCGACCCGGAAGGGGCACCTTTCCTCCGCCATTTTGTGATATCGAATTTTGAACCAAATCTGGATTAGGCACACAAGGTATGCTATGACCCACCATCGTAATAAAAGGGTTTTGGCGCTCCACATGTCGTCAGATTCTCAAACGTACGTATCTGCTGGGATATCTTAACATTATACGAGCTTAAACTTATTCCTCTTTTATGAAAAATAAATTTTGAACAATTTGAATATTAAGTTTCAAAAATGATCACCGCAAAAATTTAGTGCCGTGAAGGGCGCCATCTAGGACAGGCGCTGCGCACCCTTGCGTTCAATTGCCAGATTCATTTTTGTTTGAAAAAGCCTAATTTTGTTTAGAACTAAAATAAATAAAGCTTAATTGTAAGTTATGCTTTTGGAGATCAATAAAGCGTGCCCAGTGCCTGAATATAGTGACCAATTGCAGCCATAACAAACTGTCAGAGTAGAATAAATTTGTTTATAAAACAACTGCTAACCACGCATTTGGACTAGCGCACGTAAGATAGAGTGACCAAATACAAAATCCTCCACTTTCTCTTGTCTTAAAGTCCGCCAATTGTTTTAACGGGTGACATGCACCACCCATCGGCCAAACTCTCCCAGTATATTGGGCTCGGCTGTGACCTAAATTAAGCTGCTCCAATGTCCTTTTTTTGTCTGACTGCTAATATAATACTTTCTTGAGTAACGTGTACAAGGCTCGATGATACTCCTCATTTCAATTGAATGTAAATAAAGTCATATTGCCTGCGCGCCATCGTTCCAAGCCCAAGGGAACTGCAAAAATACAGAAATACAGCAAGAGCAGACGAACGAAAGCTACACTGCACCTGCTTTCACCCGCTTTCGAATGTTAGTTCGTTTAGTACTCGTTTGCTGGCGCCACGAACCCGTTGCGTGTGCCTTGGGGGAAGCATCGGGTAGCCTTTAAAAAAAGACCGCTGAGTTGACAAGCATATTGTAATCACGCAAGAATATCTGGCTGTTATGCGCCACCTATTATTAACCATGGTTCAATATCTCTTAATCTTGAGGATCGAAGAATGAAAAATAATATTGGATTAAGTTAATTTATATATTAAATTGTTTTCATAACTTATTTATTTCATATTTTACATATCCATCACGCGTGATTCAGTTCTGGTAGGTGCATAGGTGCCGCTTGGAGATCTAGGTGTTATATCAAAAACGGTTCAACTTACCATGAATTATTCCCATAGTTATAGTTATCCACAAAATACCAGGAGCAAAGGCGGAGAGTATCATACCAAGCGTTGTAATAAGTGTGCCTATCAGCAGAACAGTAGACACAGAAAAGTATCGGGTCAGTGGGCCTGACAAGACACCTGAAAAAGCAACGACAACAACAAATATTTCATTTCTTACAAGATAGTAACAAGTGTTTCAAGAAGCAGTAGACTTCACAGTTCTTGTTTTATTTGGTTGTATGATTACTTCTGAAGAAACAAACTCAATTATAATAATAATAATATAAGGGCGCACCAGCAATACATCAACTCATTCCTAAATGGCAAATTTCAGTCATATAATGAGGAATCGTCTTTGTTCTCACATGCCATTTTTATCACACAAATGAAAGCGCAATGTATCATAAACCTCTAATAGGACTTTGAGAGAAGCGTTCGGAAAATGCCTATAGCTTAATATAGGTAAAAGTAACGGGTCCCTTACCGCCAATATCTATAAGTGTCCCAAGCACGCTGACTGGCCATGATGCTGAGCCACGGTCCACGCTGAATTCGAGCATGATTTCAACGTACAAGTAACCCGACGACCGGAAGCTGGCCAAAGCCAAGAATGCCACGAGTCCCGCCAGAAGGGCAACACTCCAGCCGGTGTCCGTTCGCGTGACAACTTCTCCGAGAGCCATAATTTAACACAGGTTGAGCTGCAGTTTGCTGGTGCACATTTTCGACTGAAAGAAAAAATATATATTTATTTACGTTTTGGGAGATACGGTATCCTCAGCCATATGCTATGAACGCTAGATAATTTAGATCCCATAAAATAAACCGGAGCAGAATGTGTTATACTTCATATCACCTTTAGTTCGAGTGCGGCCAATTCTCATAAGGAGAGGAGGTCAACAAAGCGACGTTCAAACCGCAACGTCAGTACAGCCGTCATACCTATGTTTGTGCCCTTTCCGCGGCCGAACAAATCGTTCACAGCAGACGCTTCGGGACCTTGCGCTTTTAGTTTGTGTGCCTATGTTTGTATGTCTGCTGTGATCTCAGACAGCCTAAGAAACTCCACGGCGTGGCTTATTCACGCTCTTTTGGTGCAAGGTTCGTCATGCGGTTTTCTTATCGGCAACGTGCGCAACCTCATCAGCCGCGGAGCGATAAATTAAGAACTAACCTTGCACATGCTCTTTGTAAGTCGTCAGTAATAAGAGCCTTTTCATGCGCTTGGACATATAATGAAACAGAGTATACACCTTAACACTATGACGACAATGTCTCAGAGATGATTTAAGAAAGTAAAAGAGGCACAAAATTGAAGTGATAATTAAAGAAAATAAGAAACGCACAAAACAGAAGCGATACGTTGTATTTAACTTCGGATTGGGCTAATTGGTTCTTTGTAATTTATAGGACTAAAAGCTCTAAAAATCACGGACGAAGAAGAGACACATACAACACGGACTGGTGCCAATCCGTGATATATGTGTCCCTTCTTCGTCCGTGTTTTTTTGCGCTTTTTAGTCCTATAAATCAAAAGTTATACGATTTGCGTTTATCCGGCAAAGGTATTTCCTCTTGCCTCAGTAAACATCGTAACCAACCATTTTGAAGATCATCTTGGGTGTTTTATAGCAAGTTTTAAATCAACTCGGTGCAGATCGTTCGAGTGGTGGTTGCCACTACGAAATGATGAAACGGTTGACATCCCTCGGAAAGAGCGATCAGCGATAGTTTAGCTTGTTTTAGTCACTGTTGACCTTTATCTGTCCCTGTATACTCGCTATTTGGAAGTCTTCTGAGACGAAAGAGGGCAAAGCTAACAAATATGCTTCTAATAAAATGTCATGCAGTCTCTATCTTCTAGAGAACTTTCAGGATTAGGAATTTGCCAATGGAGCATATGCGAAATGCACAGAGCCACCTAGGGGGGCGTGGAAAAACATGGTCCGTCTCACCAGCCGGCTTCGGTGGTGACAAAGGCCAGGGCGCGAACATGTAGTTATGAAGAATCCTTCGCTCGCATAAGCACTCATGCAAAAAAAGCGCTTTTGAAAACCGGGCGCCCGCGCCCGTACCTTTTCCGGCACTCAAAGTCACATTTCGAGCTGGAGTGTACGTCCGCCATGTTGGTTTTGGCGAGAAACAGCGACCGGCGGCCGACGAGCACGTACATGCGCAAGAACAACTTAGAGCAATGAAACGCTTAGCTCGTAGGTGTCGTTAAGGATCGATGACGGTGAGCACAAGGCCTCGATTGTTACCGACAACAATGCTACGAAATTGATAAACAGCAGAGGAATCTTAGCACAAAAAAGATGGCAGCGCAAAGAGTGTTGCCAGACGTACGAACAATTTTGCATATGGTCTATTGTGGCCTCAAATCTTGTTTTGTAGAAAGAAGAGTATGCATTTTTGGCGGATAAATGCTTGTATGGAAAACGCCTAAAACATCACTAACCCTTTTATTCCTTGCTCTTTTCCCTCCTCAAACGCAATAGTGTGTAGCGATAAAAATGCTGCTAAAACAAATCACCACAAATTTTAATATATGCCGCGGGCGCAGCTGACCAAGTAGGCAGCGCGCCCGTGGCATAGCGGTTATCGCGCTTGCCTTCCACGCAGAAGGCCAGGGTTCGATTCCTGGCCGCGCCTACACCTTTTTGCTGACGCTGTAATGTGAAGTTCTAGTAAGTTCGAGAGCCGCCTTGCTAATTCGAGGTTAGAATGTTCTACGAACCGAACCTTCCACGCCGAATGTTCCCGAAGCCCACGTGTGTACAAAGGGGCTCCGCCTGGCAAGCCGGGTCAGTTTCGCCCCAGCGTTCGATCCAGCTGTTTCGCCGACTCGACGCACGCGACGCTCTGTTGTTATCTTCTGCTCTCTTTTTATTTTTGGCACAAGTTCGCCACATTAAACGTTTATTTCTTCCAGTTTATTTATTGATCTTTTTGGTCACTACCCGTGACATTTTGGTGGAGGTGCGGGGTAACGCATGCCCCTGCCGCGTACCCCTCCGAGGGCCCGCAGTGCAAGTCCGACGCCAAGCCCGCGAAAAACCAACGAAGGCACTACCGAGATCCGGTTGAGTCGTCGCACCCAAGGCCTACAACCGGAATTCGGACTTCTGCCGCCCAGGACCAAGCAGCCAACGAAGACGACGATGGCCAACCAGTCGCAAGCCCCCGCCTCTTCTCCCGTCATCTACCTGCCCGTCGCACCGCGGACGGCTGCCCCCTTCCACGGTGAACTCTACGAAGACGTCGAAGACTGGATTGACCAGTATGAACGCGTTGCCCGCCACAATGGCTGGACCGACGAGCAGCGCCTACACAACGTTTATTTTTCGCTTGAGGGGACCGCCAAGCACTGGTACGAGAACCATGAGTCCTCTCTGACGTCGTGGGACATTTTCAAGACCGGTCTGAAAGCTACGTTCATCAACCACCACCGCCGAGAGAGAGCTGAGGACCTACTGCGAACCAGAACCCAGGGCCCCAACGAGAGCGTCACCGGCTTCGTAGAGGACGTTCTGCGCCTAAGTGCCCGCGCCGACCCTCGGGCTACAGAAGAGAAGAAGCTACGAATCCTCATGCGCGGGGTGAGAGACGACATCTTCGGAGGCCTCGTCCGCAACCCGCCGGCAACCGTCGACGCCTTCGTCACCGAGGCAACAAACATCGAGCGCGCCCTCCAAGCCCGCGCTTCCAACTACCGGCGGCATCCAAGCGTCACTGCAACCGCTCTGCTTAGCGGCGAAAACGCTCCTGGTACGGACATCCGCGAAATCATCCGGGAGGTCGTCCGGGAGGAAATCCGCCGGTTGCTGCCAGCCGCAAGCCGACCAGCGACGCTCTCCATCGCCGAGGCTGTGCGGGACGAAGTTCAGAGAGCCATCCAACCAGAGGCTCCCGTCGCCGTGGCAGCCACCGAGGAGCCCACGCTGACTTACGCCGCAGTGGCCCGACGGCCACCGCCTCCTCCTCGCACCTATGTCGCGCCGCCCCGACGTCAGTCTCCTGCGCCGCAACACGACAGACGCCACGACGACCCGGCGCAGTACGCCCGCCCGGAGCCTCGCGCACCCCGGAAAACCGACGTGTGGCGTACGCCCGACCGACGCCCTCTGTGCTTCCATTGCGGGGAAGCAGACCATACCTACCGCCGATGCCCATACCGACGACTTGGGCTGCGCGGGTTCCACCCGAACGACCCGCGCCCCCGTTATGGTGAACGACCTCGGGAGATCGACGAGTACTTGCGACGACCTCAGTCCCCCGAGCCTGCGTCCCGCCGAGAGTTCCGGTCGCCGTCGCCGCGACGTCCAGCTTCGCCGATGCACCGACCCCGACGTGAAAGCCTGTCGCCCCTCGCTCCTCGCCGGGGAAACTAGGCGCGGCAACCCCTGGAGGTGGAGTTGCCGAAGACGACCGACGCCAAGATCCTCCACGAACGTCGGAGGGCCCCCACTCGAACGCTACCAGAGACCGAAACGACGCCCCTGCAACGGTGTCCAATAACCTAAACGTCGTCATCGACGGCCACGACGCATCAGCACTCGTGGACACCGGAGCAGACTACTCAGTCTTGAGTGGGAGGTTCTCCCGCCGCCTTCGAAAAGTCACGACGCCGTGGGATGGACCTCAAATACGAACCGCCGGAGGGCACCTCATCACGCCGGTTGGGAGATGCACTGCTCGCGTCGAGATCCACGGTGAGACGTGCCCTGTCAAGTTCGTCGTCCTGCAAAACTGTTCGAGGGACGTCATCCTCGGCATGGACTTTCTCTGCGAGTATGGCGCCGTCATCGACCTCGGAGCAAACCGGCTGACGCTACGAAAACCTGCTCCACCACCGGAGGAACCCAAAGCGACGTCATCCGCGGTACGAGTCCTCGCAAACCACGTGAACCTACCACCGCGGTCAAGTGTTTTCGTACCCGTCGGGGTTGATGAGACTTTCTGCGGCGACGTTTTGCTCGAAGGAAGCCTCCAGTTGCTTCTAGGAAGAGGGATCGGCATCGCGAGAGGCGTCGCGGAGCTCCAAGACGGACACACTGTCGCACTGGTAACGAACTTCCGACAGGAGGCCCAGCACCTTACGAAAGGCACCACCGTGGGTCACGCCGAGGAACTCCCGGACTCAGCCGCAATCGCCGGAATATCAGAAGACCCCTCTTCGTGGCCACCCAAGACAACGCCGCCTTCGCAGTTTGACATCGACCCAACCCTGCCTACCCCACAACGACGGCAGCTCAGTGACCTTCTCGCCGAGTTCACTGAGTGCTTCTCCACGTCGTCAAAGGTGCGCCAAACGACCGTTGCGAAACACCGAATTGTCACTGAAGACAACGCGCTCCCTGTTCATCGGTCGCCGTACCGTGTCTCTGTGAAAGAGAGAGAAGTCATCCAGAAGCAGGTCCAAGAAATGCTCGATGACGACATTGTCCAGCCCTCAAGCAGCCCGTGGGCTTCACCGGTAGTCCTTGTGAAAAAGAAAGACGGGACTCTTCGGTTCTGCGTGGACTATCGTCGACTAAACGCCGTAACGAAAAAGGACGTCTACCCGCTGCCACGCATCGACGACACTCTGGACCGGCTGCGCCATGCCCGATACTTTTCGTCGATGGACCTGAAGAGTGGGTACTGGCAGATCGAGGTCGACGAACGGGATCGTGAGAAGACTGCCTTCGTCACGCCGGACGGACTGTACGAATTTAAAGTGATGCCGTTCGGACTCTGCACAGCACCGGCGACGTTCCAGCGCGTAATGGACACCGTTCTTTCCGGCTTGAAATGGCAAAGCTGCCTCGTCTATCTCGACGACGTCGTGGTATTCGCAAGTGACTTCGACGAGCACCTGAGACGTTTGCGAGCCGTGCTACAGGCTATCCGGAATGCTGGACTGTCACTAAAGCCGTCAAAATGTCGGTTCGCTTACGGCGAGCTCAAATTCCTGGGCCATGTCGTGAGTGCTCAGGGTGTAAGCCCTGATCCTGCCAAGACATCCGCTGTTGCCGAATTTCCGAAGCCATCAGACAAGAAAGCCGTAAGAAGATTTCTTGGACTGTGCGCTTACTACAGACGTTTCGTTCGCGATTTCGCCAAGATTTCTGCACCGCTCACGCATCTGACGAAGGACGACGTGAACTTCCAGTGGGGGAGGAGCAAGAACAAGCGTTCAACGAACTGAAGGAAAGACTCCAGTCGCCCCCTATCCTCGGACACTTCGATCCATCAGTGGAAACGGAAGTACACACGGACGCCAGCAACGCCGGACTCGGCGCGGTACTCGTCCAAAGACAAGACGGAGCAGAGAGGGTGATCGCTTACGCAAGCCGGGCACTGTCCAAGGCAGAGAAAAATTACTCAACGACCGACAAGGAATGCCTCGCTGTCATCTGGGCGTTAACCAAGTTCCGCCCGTACCTGTACGGGATCCCGTTTCGCGTTGTCACGGACCACCACGCTCTCTGTTGGCTCGTCAACCTCAAGGACCCGTCAGGACGCCTCGCTCGCTGGAGTCTGCGACTGCAAGAATTCGACGTGACCATTGTGCATAAGTCTGGCCGCAAGCATAACGACGCCGACTGTTTGTCTAGGGCCCCAGTCGAATCTCCTCCCGAAAGCACTGACGACGACGATGACGCCCGTTTTCTCGGGGCAGTGACAGATGCCGACATGAGAGCACTTCAACGAGACGACCCGGAACTTCGCGCCGTGATGGAACACCTGGAAGGCCAAGGAAGTTCAGTTCCGCGAGTCTTGGCCCGAGACTTGTCAAGCTTCGTTCTGCGGCGAGGCGTGCTCTTCAAGAAGAACTTCGGAACGAGCAACCCTGCCTGGCTGCTGGTTGTTCCGGCCAGCCTGCGTGAAGAAATCTTTCAAGCATGCCACGACGACCAGACGGCTGGACACCTTGGCTACAGCAGGACGCTCGCCCGGATTCGTGACAAGTACTACTGGCCGAGACTCCCGAAAACAGTCCATCTGTACACAAGGTCGTGCCATGAGTGCCAACGACGTAAGAGGCCTCCGACGAAGCCAGCAGGACTCCTGCAGCCGATACCTGCCCCGACTAGGCCTTTCCAGCAGGTCGGAATGGATTTGCTTGGGCCGTTCCCAACATCGACGCAAGGAAATCGGTGGATTATCGTCGCGACAGATTATCTTACACGATACGCCGAGACGAAAGCCCTGCCATCGGGAACAGCGGTGGAAGTCGCCAAGTTTTTTGTCGAGTCCATCCTCCTTCGACACGGCGCACCTGAAGTGCTGATCACAGATCGAGGGTCATCTTTCCTGGCACAGCTGACCCAGGAGGTACTTCGGCTCAGTCACACCAGCCATCGACGAACCACCGCTTATCACCCGCAGACCAACGGGCTAACAGAGCGGCTCAACAAGACCATCGCCGACATGATCTCCATGTACGTCGACGTTGAGCACAAAACGTGGGACGAGGTGTTGCCGTACGTTACGTTTGCGTACAACACAGCGGTTCAAGAAACCACGGGAATGACGCCGTTTCAACTGGTACACGGTCGGGCGGTTACCACGATGCTCGACGCCATGCTGCCTCACGTGCCGGCCGACGATGGCAACGACGACGCTCAACTGATCTCTCAACGCGCGGAAGAAGCTCGCCAACTGGCAAGAATCAAGATTCATGACCAACAGCGTGTCGACGCACGACGGTATAACCTTCGTCGCCGGGACGTCCACTTTCAACCCGGAGATCGGGTATGGGTGTGGACACCGATACGGCGCCGCGGTCTCAGCGAAAAGCTTCTGAAACGCTATTTCGGACCCTACAAGATCATCCGACGCCTCGGCGATCTGAACTACGAAGTCCTTCCCGACGGAACGCGCCCATCTGCAAGACGTCAGCCGCGACCCGAGGTGGTGCACGTCGTCCGGCTGAAGCCGTATTACGAACGATAGAACTTTCCACCCTCGTCGACGAATGAACTGTGAACTGTGAACTGCGGCTCGCGATTCTGCTGTCCTTTTGCTGCGGATTTCTTTTGTTTTGTTTTCGTTTCGTGCTGCATCGGGACGATGCACTTTTTTTAACGGGGGGAATAATGCCGCGGGCGCAGCTGACCAAGTAGGCAGCGCGCCCGTGGCATAGCGGTTATCGCGCTTGCCTTCCACGCAGAAGGCCAGGGTTCGATTCCTGGCCGCGCCTACACCTTTTTGCTGACGCTGTAATGTGAAGTTCTAGTAAGTTCGAGAGCCGCCTTGCTAATTCGAGGTTAGAATGTTCTACGAACCGAACCTTCCACGCCGAATGTTCCCGAAGCCCACGTGTGTACAAAAGGCTCCGCCTGGCAAGCCGGGTCAGTTTCGCCCCAGCGTTCGATCCAGCTGTTTCGCCGACTCGACGCACGCGACGCTCTGTTGTTATCTTCTGCTCTCTTTTTATTTTTGGCACAAGTTCGCCACATTAAACGTTTATTTCTTCCAGTTTATTTATTGATCTTTTTGGTCACTACCCGTGACAATATCCTTCGAAGGTTCTACTGTTTCTGTGTCCCTTTGCTTCCCCTAACCTAAGGCCAATAATCATGAAGGGGTCTTGGAATGAGGCTAGCTGGTGAAATACGTCAAATACTATTAATTTCACACTCGGTTTGAGAACTTACATTGCGCCCGCAAAAGCTTCCTGTCATTGAATGATTCCAGAGGTCAGCAACTCCGAAGTTTTGTATAAAAATCGAAATGCAGCTCTGAGAGTGAGGGCAACAATGAGCTGCAATATCGCAGCCCTGCTTACACCGTACAAAATATTTATACCGCGCCTGTGCATGCGTGCGCTCTCGGCGTGCGCTCCTCGCCGGCACGCTCAGTGCTCCTACCGGGGTGAGTTCTTTATTTTATTTTTTGTATTTAATTCCGAGTGGGCGCGATTTGCATCACGTTCGCTCACTCGCGTGTTCCCCTCGCTTCCACCTTTACTCAATCTCACTATTTGGGCGCAGTACTGCGGAGGCAACGGGTGAAAGAGAGGGAGAGAGGAACATCCGGAAGAAGGGAAAGTTCCTCCTTCCCCTCCTCTCCAACTGCATCAGTTATGCCCTCGTTCCCGTACCCTGGGCACCGCTTTGCGCAAATAGTGGCGCAGGTGTCACCGAAGCCGAGGCCCGGGGTTGAAGGCCTGGTTTGTGGAAAATAGCACGTGTCGACCGAACCAGGAAAGGCAGATTTGTCGAAATTTTTCCTTCGTGGACTAGATAGTAGGAGAAAATTCTAGCAAACGTCACCAGGCCTATCACAATTCGGCTGGCCAAAATTCATAGGCTCTTCAGGAATCCCATGAATCCACGGTGGTTGCCCAAAACAATGTCTTAGTTCTCGGTGCGTCGTTTTGAAACGATTATGGAAAACCTTCCAGCATTTGGCTTATTAGTTTGCGTGTGAGGGATTGGAGCCCTCTTTATTGGGACAGGTAAATCTCAAAAGCATTGCGCGTGGCTCAATTTCCGCCTGATGACGTCATAACTAATTCTAATTCATCGAATTCTATCGCCCACAGTAAATGCCGCACGATTCTGAGTGTTTTTGTTTTTTTGTCTGTGCGTGATTGACAGACGGTTATAGCTAACCCCCAAAATACAATGAGCGCTAGGGCAATGCACGCTTGGCGCAGCTTGATTTGCGCCATTGAATCGTAGTGTTAGCTGCGCTTCATGCAAAAAGGAGCATAGCAACAAAAAACTCAAGCACCTCGATGAAAAAAAAAAAAGAAAGAATGTGATAAAGCGCACCTTGTTTTCCAAATCCTGTGGCGACGTTGGTTACCCCTGCCTGAGAGCTGAAATAAAAATGGGGCGCCACATGTACTGCTCTACAAAACGCCTTCAGCAGCCTGCAGCTGGTCGCAACCAAAGCTGTTTTCGTAAAGTTTCGCTTTCAGCTTGACTCTATTCGAATAATGAGTGTTAGGGCAATCACATGTCGTACTTCTCTAGTGCGAGTCTATTTGCAGGTGCGGCAGAAAGCTTATTTAGGTGGCCTTTTATTTTTTCAAATTGCTTTACTGTTTTTGAATTGAACTTAAAAAAAACATCTCGCGTCCGGGGTGGCACGGTTTAACAGATATAGACGTATTGCCTCGCTGCTTCCTTGACTTACCCTCTTTACGAACAGGAGCCAAAATCTCGAGAAAGGCGCGCAATAAAAGATTATGACTTTAAAAATAAAACAAAACGTGCACAAAAAAGAGGATGCGTGTGATATTTTTATTTTATGGTTTTTTGTGCGCTTATTATTTAATCGACAACCACTACCAACTAGCCCAGGTTTGAAGCCGAGTGTAAAAAGGTTTGATTTAATTTATATATTCAACTTTTTTGTTCTATAGGGCAAACAGAATTTCGTCTACTACTTTTATTCTCGAGTTGCATATTTTTCAAAAAGGGTAGGCATAATTGAAAGTTTTGCTGATCATCCCCGGACTTACGCTGCTTCCTTTTGCGCAGACATTTAATACTCGGTAGTCTCCTCGATTGGTTTACACACACACACACATATATATATATATATATATATATATATATATATATATATATATATATATATATATATATATATATATATATATATATATATATATATATATATATATATATATATATATATATATATATATATATATATACATACATACACTTGTAACCTCTGATGTTATTTCTAGACTTGGATCGCTATGGCAGTTCGTCCTTTGGTAAAGTGGGCAGTTTCAAGTACCTTGGTGTTGCAATCACAGATAACTTGCAAAGGCAAGCCCATATTTTTTATGTTTGCTCTTGCGCATATCGAAGTTCAGGCTTCTTACAGCGTAAAATAAGAAATGCTGCTAGACACGCAAAGTTGACTGCTAATAAAACCATGATACTTCTTATATTGAAGTACGCATGTGTTCACGTGCAAGTGCACGTGAACAGACTGCTAAATCAGTGTGTTCTTAAATCATTGTAGATTAGACGGCGAAAAGCGAGGTTAAAACTCTTTTTTTTATCTTTATCACGGAAAAATAAAAATTGACCTTGATTTTAATCTTAAAGACGTGAAAGCTATCACGCAGATTAAAACATGATAAGACTCTGCAACCATACAACAGCATAATATATGCTTTAAAATATTTGTTCACGTGCAAGTGCAGTCTGTTCACGTGCCAATACACGTGAACAGACTGCTAAGTCAGTGTGCTCTTCAATCATTTAAAATTAGACAACGAAAAGCGAGGTTTAAAACTTTTTTTTTTCTGAATCACAAAAAAAATTAAAAATTGACCTTGATTTTTTTAGCTTAAAGACGTGAACAAGCTATCACGGAGATTAAAACATGATGAGACTGTTCAACCATACAACAGTTTAATATATGTTTTCAAATATTTATTTTAGTACAAAGAATTGAAAAGTGGAGTTGTCTTCCTCAGGAGGTTGTTATCTCAAGAAGTATGTCAAATTTTAAATCTTCCTTGCAACAGCTTTTTTTTTTTTTGTAATAAACAGGATGCATGTCTGCCTATGTTAATACCACTGAGAAGTTTCAATTTTATACACATCATTATATATAGATATGTCTGAATGTGTGTGTAAATATATACATTTAATGTATGACATTTCTTTCCCCTGTAGAGCTCATGACGATTGGTTACAGGTAGAATTCCGCGTTTTCGGTTTTTATTTTTTCAGAATTCGGCGTATTATTTTCGTTGTTTATTTCAAAATTCAATTTTCTGTTTTTTTCGGTGTATATTTGTGCCCACAAAAGTTTACCGTCTTTTTTCGGTGGATGTAAAACAAACACAAACGGACACCGGATCAGATGATCCTTGCAGCTCTGATATTTGTGATCACTCAAAGAATAACGGCACACATACATTGAAAAGGAAATGGACACTTTAGGTAAATGTGTGCAACTGTAAAAGAAACAATAAAAAAAAACGAGTACAGGCAAGTCAGATATGAAGCCTATGTCCAAAAAACATGAAACTTCTCCATCAGTACATCAGGATTACGTGATCTTATTGTAGTAAACACACATGTACTTCCCCAGGTTCTCGTTGATTCACACTTTTTCTTTCCTGTTAATATGACCCTGAGCTTAGAAAGTATTACTGGAGACTGGCAGGCTGAGGAGGTGAAGCGCTGCCTGAGCCAAAATTGGCCAGTCTGCCAAATCTGACCGCCAAAAGAGACACGGTGCGACGTTTTGAAGCACAACATATTTCGTGTACTCACTAAACTCTGGCTGCAGGCTTGCATCAAGTCAGTCTCCTTAGGAGTTTGAAAACAGGCTCGTACATGGCGAAGTCATGGGGCATTTCGGACTTCACGTTCCGATCGATGATGTGCACATTAAACCATAACGTCGTGATGGCATCCTTGTATCCCATACATTCGGACACATTTCGATAGACACTGTCGTTCCACTTTTTCGCCACGGCTCTGCGGTACGACTGGAAGGTCAAAGTGGCCTTTTTCGGTTAACACCGAATTTTAGGAAACGGATTCGACGTACTTTTATCGTTTTTATTGGTTTAATCCGAAAACGCCGTACCTACAAACTGACCTTTTTCGGTTATAACCGAAATTCCGAAAATGGATTCGGCGTACTTTTATCGGTTTTTATCGGTTTAGACCGAAAACTTCGAATCCTAGTTATAGCTATGTGTGTGTCTTTGATTTTTGCATTGTTTCGCCTTTTTCACTAATGGCCTTCAATGAAGGCTAAGGGTACTTATAAATAACTAATAAATCAATAAATTAAAAAAGTGCATTGTAGGATAGACCTTAAGACTATTTAATGATATATTAAGGGGCGATGCAGGCAAGCTTGTTCATGGTTATATCAAAAAACAGCGCAAAAACAAACAAAAAACACAAAAAGGCGAGTAGAATAAGTGGACGGGACGAGTGCTTACTAGCAACAGAACGTTTATGGAAGAAATACAAAATTCCAACCACATCAACGACCATAAACAATTACAAAAACACGTGTGAACACCAAAATAAAAACCTCAATGCAACACGCGGGAATGACAAGCTAAAAGAAAAAAGATTAGCACATTAATCTACGGTCGCTGTAAACTAAGGAACTCGATTTCTTTTGAATGCAGATAAACAGACGTCTGGCTGATGCAGCTATGTGTTCTTGTCTTTAATATTTCAAAAGACTCAAGGGATTCCCGTGCTGTTTTATCATTCACCCTGCCAATGATTTGAATGTTATCAAAGTTAAAACGGCAACGACACTCCGCCACGTGCCTAATCTTGATTTTAACAACAAATCATGAGCTCTTGTTCTTTCGTTGATACTTCTACCGGTCTGGCCGATATACACTTTTTCACACGACAGCGCGATCCTATATACTACCCCTACTGCGCATTCCACATACTTTTTCAATGATTTTTCACACATCTGCGCTTGTTTTGACTATTTTGGTTAATGCACTGGCACAATTGTCCCATCTTGCGTTGAGCCCAAAACACGATCGTAACATAGTGCCGTTCGGCTGCCTTGTTCAAGTTGTGAGAAAACTTATTAATATGTGGAAGAACTTGCCGCGTGGTACTTGGCATATACTTTTCGGGATTAGGCCCACCCTTGACCTTCATTAGCAATTTCTTTGCTACACCAAGCAAAACCGTACTAGGAATGTCCGCGGTCACAATTGTCTCCGCAATTGTCGACTGAAGCTTGCTTGAATTTTTTGAAATAATCAAAGTTGGTACAAATAGCTGGGTCGATCAGACGTCTTTTTATTTGCTTTCAAAAGAAATCAAGTCCTTATATAGTTTTCAGTGACCGTAGTTTAATGTACTTCTGATTTGTCTTTACGCTTGTCATTCCCGAGTGTTGCCTTGAGCTTTTTAAGTTGTTGTTCTTAAGTGTTTTAATCATTTATTTTTATGGTGGTTGATGTGTCTGGTTCTTTTGTGTTACTTTAATAAACTTTCAGTTGCCAGTCAGCGCTGGTCACGTCCACTTCTTCTACTGCTCTTCTTTTGTGCTGTTTCTCAATATAATTCTAGACTTTTTTTATCTATAATAAAATCCATAATGCGGTTAATAACCCCCCCCCCCCCCCACGATTCAGAGCCTGAATATCCAACGAGTCGAAAGATTCAACGAGACGAAAGATCCACTAGTGGATATTCCGGCTCGTTGGATATTCAGACACGTTGGACATACAGGCCTGGGTGGATCTTTCGTCTCGTTGGACATTCAGACTCGTTGGACATTCAGTCTCAAATGGATATTCCGTCTCGATGGATGTTCAGTCACGGTGGACATTCCGGCCTGGTTGGATCTTCCGTCTCGTTGGATAATCAGACTCGTTGGACATTCCGTCTCAGGTGGACATTATTTTTCGATGGATATCCGTCTCGCCCGCCACGTAACCAAGTAGATACCTGATTTGAGCAATGCGTTTCGGATTGTTTACATTTTTCGAACTGGTAGATCTCCAACCCATTTTGTTAGACCACCTGAGACTGGGTGGAAGAAACACGACGACGTCTCAAACACAGCTAACCACTTTATTCAGTGCTCCCTCCTTTTATACATCCTGAACCCAAAATCGTCACCATAAAACACTCCAAACAATGGCACCAAGGGGACAACACGCCTTGACTTCGTAGCCACGCATATATATATATATACATAACGGGCATGGTGGCGGGGGGCCCAAGGCGTGGGTATATAACAGAGAAGAAAAGAAAACCCTTGGTGAAAACAGCAACAACGGATGGTTAATTCTTCGAAGTTTCGGCCGGAGTCCGGCCGGAGTCGGGAACGAAGGCAGGCTTCGTCAGCGACGAAGGCCGGACTCCGGCCGAAACGTCGAAGAATAAACCGTCCGTTGTTGCTGTTTTCACCAAGGGTTTTCTTTCTTCTCAGTTATATATATATATATATATATATATATATATATATCATATTTGGGAATTATGGATATGAGAATGTATTTAATAACACTTTTATATCAACCTAATATATATATATATATATATATATATATATATATATATATATATATATATATATATTAGGTTGGTGATAAAAGTGTTATTAAATACATTCTCATATCCATAATTCCCCAAATATGCAAAATATACATATGCGATCTTGATCTAATGGCACGTCTACTCAGCCCCACCACGTGATATATGAATTTCGATATTTTTCAGCTGTACAGGCGCACTCAGACTGCTTTCAGTGCCAACTGTCGACGCTGAAACACCACCGAAAGTCGGGTTGCACGCACGGGGAAGGTCGGTTGAGGCACCTCCAGCTCTGCCTCTGCACCCGGGTAGGAGTTTTAGTGATTTCAAGACATGGAAGTCATCAGAGGAACAGCTTAGAAGAAAACTAATTGGCGCTTCTCAAATACTTCATTAAAAGACACCCCATCCAGACAGTGTCATTCGGGTAAGTGCCAAACAAATAAGTAAACCAAACTCCACCCAGCAGAGTTTGTATTGAGCAGGGCGGAGTAAGGCTTCGCTTTATTCAACAGATGTATCTAATTCTATTTTTTACTCTATTGCCTGACCGACGTATTGTAATTGAATGGTAATTTATGTAATAAATAACAATTTGCTGAGTTCAGCTAATGAATAGTGAGATTTTTTATTTGTCGACCAGAGTTTTGGTTTGAAATGCTTTCATGAACGAAAGTTCCGTTTTGTTAGCTCGTTGTTTAATTCATCATGACATATTTTCACTTTCGCACTGAAATGAAGAGGCCGGTTTCACGGAGTGTCTTCCCGCATGTTTGACGATGCATGTTCACACGTCCCCAACGCCTTCATATACGTGCTTGATGTCTTTACAGCCACCCCAAAGCGTCAACTTCAAATCGAAGAAAGGACGATCGCTTGCCTTGCCTATACTAGCTAGCCCATGCTTCGCCCACGACGCATTGGTTTGCAACGAATTTTTTTGTCGCAAATTAGATTAATAATGATAGTTATAGAATGTCTTATTCCCACAGATAAAGTCTGTAAACACCGTATGTGTTAGCCCGGAATTATTTAAAGTTGTGTCAGACTTCACAGATAATTTTTTTTCTTTCAATTTCAATATGTTGTGCAGATATAAACTGAAGGGCACGAGAGGGAGCATGCTTGTTGGTCAAGGCACCGAGTTCTAGTTGGAAGGATAGTGGATAGGTGCAAAGGTAGCTGCCGTTTTTCTTCTTCTTCTATTCATGGTTCGAACGTGAACACAGAACACCGGAAGGCCTCGTTCTAACACGCTGAAAGGGTGCTCTGACGTCGCCGTGAGCTCTCATCTCCCCCTCTCCGTCAGTTTCTATTCATACAGCGTATTGTTCTTAAACCTTTTGCGTGACGTCAACCATCACGCGTCCCTTTTGGGCGTAGACGAGGTTTTACCCCTACGGAAATCTTCCCGGCGGGGCGCGTTTCGAATATTGTTCTGTCTCCTCAAATAATTACACTTTCTTTATATTTATATGTATTACTCGTACGAATTGTCGTCTCAAGCAGGTTTCATCAATTTCGTGGCGGTTTCCGTGGCATCCCGAAATATTCCTTTGGGGATTCTAGCGCTTAAGCACGTTCTGTAAGAATAAGCTCCAAGATAAATGGAAACTGCATGCTCCACACACGAATTCCGGCGGCTCATTTTTATTTCCTACCAATCGTAAACTCCCAATTACCTTGCGGGGAAAAATAGTGCAGTACCTGAGTCACACCATAGTTTATTTTGCTTTGTTTTCTCAATGCCAAAGGGGTGCCTCGGTTGCATTTTGATACCAGCTAGAGTGTCGGCTCAAAATTTGCGGAAGTTCACCGATCGTTTAAAAATATTGTGCGAGCAACCTTGACTGCTCTTTAACGATCAAGAATTGTTTCAGTTAAACAGCCACCAGCGTTGCAGGAGCGCACCTCCCGAAAATTGGTGAGGCATGAGCGATTCAGTTTGATAGTGTGGCTTCCGAGCAGCCTTCATGCATTTCATTTACGCACTCCTTTTATTTATTTATATATCTTGCGAAATTAATGCCGGTTTAGTAATGCTCGGTCGATTGCTTTTTTGAATGAAACATGGTACGCTAAAACAATTAATTACTAAAGACGTGTTTTATTAGAAATGCAGAAATGCCATGAATCTCTATCCCTACGTGCTAACCCTTGACTGCCTTAATGTTTTGGTTGGTAGATCAGAACAAAAATCAAGACGTTTTGTACGAAACGATGAGCCTTGCACTCGGGTTCGAGAAGTGTGACGTGCTAGGTTGAAAGGGGCAAGAATAAATTGACTTTCATCTAAGGGCGCGTTCACGCTTACGGAAAACTCTCTTACCGCCGACTTACTTTATTGGGCAGAAAAAGACGGAGCCGTTTTCATTTCTTGCCGCGGCCGCCGCGGCCGCGCCTCTCTGGTGTCCAGGGTACCAGAACAGACTGCCCCTGGCTAGAGCGGTGTTAAAAAACAGCTACGCAGGCTTCGTTCTGCAGTTAACGC
Organism: Ixodes ricinus; assembly: GCA_037355805.1. Taxonomy (NCBI): domain Eukaryota; kingdom Metazoa; phylum Arthropoda; class Arachnida; order Ixodida; family Ixodidae; genus Ixodes; species Ixodes ricinus. The sequence goes on along the minus strand of JAZHYW010009227.1, from coordinate 54,253 downwards.
TAACCGTGGTGCCAAGGAAACGTCCAACATCCTCTTGGCGACCCGAGAAGGCAATAATAAAATAACGAGCAAACGGAGACAACGTGCGTACCTAATACGCCAATTTTATTCCCCATACATTTTTCGTTTGTGGCCGTCTTTGTTGTTCAAGTGCCTCTTGTTGAACAGAGTTGAATAATTTAGTCTCGACGAGCATATTTGCCGAAGAAACGATGCCAACAAGACGGCGCCATTTGCACAGCTTGGCAACTTCCACAAGTCCGGCGACAGCCCCAACAACTCGGCCGACTAGGCCAGAATATGATGTCAGCACACGCCATTCCCTCCTTGCGTTCTCATTGGCTACGGAAACGTAGAAACATTTTTCTCTGCGAGAAAAATTGGTCCGGGGGCGTATATCCGATTAACTGAACGCACAACGCGGAAAGGAAAAAAAAAACGAGGGAGAGGAATACAGGCTTGCAACGGCTCTCACGCTGGATTGGCTGCTCGGCAAAGCGCTGGTTTCGGATTCGGACGGCGCGTGTATCACTAAGAGAAGGGGGGGGGGGGTCGTGGTAACCCAGCTCCCCGCCTACGTTCACGCCGCTTCGAGGCGACAGTCTGCGACAGCTCATTACGGAACTATTAGCCCACTTCTCCCCCCCCCCGTACACGCCGCTTCCCGGCGTCCACCCAAGCCCTGCTGTTATCCAAGCACCTCTGGGAAGGGGGTTCCATACCATTTAGTTCAGCGAAGTTTCGTTGACAACATCCGCATTTTTTTTTCAGTGTTAATTGTAAAAAAAGAAATGTCGAAATGCCTCGACAAATAAAATGTTAAAAAAAAGTAAGCCCACACTGTGGATCAAACAGGATGCACTCACTTGATCGAGTGATGCTTTAGCGAACGCCCACGTTTCACCGAATGCCACTTTAGCGAATAGTCGCCCGCCGCGAAGCGGCGTTTAGAGTGGGCCAAGTGGGTTCACATTTTTGTAATGAGCCGCCGCAAACTGTCGCCGCGGAACTGATGCCGCGAAAACGTCGCTAAAACGTTGATTCGCTCAAATGTCGCTGTTCACTAAAAGGTCATTCGCTTATGTGATTAAGACCCGGATCGAACCGAGATCTGCTGCGTGTTAGACAGATACCTTACAACTAAGCTACGCTACCACTTCGGAACATAGTTATAACCGCTGCCTTTGTTGACGGCGGCAGCGTGTATCTCCACGAGCCTGCCAATCCGGCGTGAGAGCCGTTGCTAGGGTATCTATCGTTACTAGGATGTCCTCCTCTCCCTCCTTTTTTCCCTCGCCGCATTGGGAGTTCAGGCGATCGGATACACGCGTCCCGGAGTGACTGCTCCCGCGGTCGAATATTCCGTCGCCGGCGAGGGGATTCCCTTCACGGCGTCGATTTCCCCGCTGATTCGCCTACGGATCTGCCAGTGTGAACGAAGCATGATATGGAGCAATACTCGCGCCTTCTAGACGACTGGTGGCTGCCGAACGAATCCGCTTGATCCGGGATTTTATCCGCGGACCTCTCCAAAATTAGCAAAGCGCTCTACTGACTGAGCTAAACAGGCGCTAGCAGACAGTAAAAAAAGATATGTTAACAGTTGCCACCAGTCCTTATCGTAGTCGCCGCAATGTTGAGATTAGACGTAGATCTCACCCTTGCGGTTCCGAACAATGTGAGATGAGCAGGAATACCAGCGGCGATACTGTTATTATACACGAGAAAGTTTCACGAACCGCAGGTATCCCGGCAATAAATGATACGGTGACTTTACCCCAAATATACAGTTAAAGTCAGAAAATAGAGGTTAAACAATGTATGGAAGGTAAGGATCACAGCACCCCCCCCACCTCCTTTCAGTGAAAGCTATACAGACACGTAAAATATAAGCAGGGGTATAATTGACAGAGGTTTAGACGCCGCGCACTGGGTGGCATATGTTACATTCATTAAAAAAAATAAAAGTTCTTGACAATAGTGAGCCCAGTTTATTCTGGTTAAGAATGCAATAAGATACTGTCTTGTTCAAAACGAAGAGGGCTGAGAAATACCCAACGCAAGACACATTGCCACAAGTGAATTTCTTACACATAACAATCGGCAACACGCTTATAAGTTCAACGAGAGGGTACGCCACAGCTTTACACTTGGCGTCATCAAGCAACAGCGTTCTGGTGAATGTGGAACGCCTCCAATGCACTGCATGGGGACGCGAACTCGGCGATGCTGACACAGTAAGCGGCTCTGCCGGAATCCACCAACGATGTTGTCAGAGGAGGAAAGGCCCACGTGGTGTCTTCGTCTATGCAGAATTTGGTCATTCCGCCTGTCATTTGGAGTGTAGCTGTGATTGTGGCGTGTATCTCCCGATATGTGACTTCTTTCGTTATGAAGACCGCGGCTCTTTCTCGGACATTTCGAAGTGAATAAGGGTTAGCGCCCCAAAGCAAGGCTATTTCCATCTCGCCATGTTAATAAGAGGCTCACAGTAAACTTTATAAAATTGTTGCTGATGTTTTCAACAAATTTTGGAATGCGACTGCTAATTTTAAGGTCAAACAAATCATCTGCAATGCCGGTTACAAACGGTTTGTTTTTCTTTCAAATGTTTGTTCGACATGAATAACGTTCTAAACGGTACTTTAATGCCAGAACATACGGCTTTGTTCTGACGCCTAAACATTTCTAGGCTACCCTGACCAACTCTTGCAATTTATAGGGTGTTTTTCGGCCTCTTCTTGGGCCCAATGCCCTTTCAAGCAAATTTTTGGTAATGAAGTGTCTCCTGAGTTCACTGAAAGCTATGTTATATATACCCACAACTCAAATAGGCATGCACCTGTTTCCGATGTCAGGTGAGTAGTTTATCATCCAAATGTAACGGCTTGTTGAGCATTCACATGCATTTGTTTTCTATGCGTCTGAAAAATATTGTGTTTTCACCCTAGAAAATGACAAGATGAATAATGCGCCACATCTGCTTGGAACAAAACAGGAATAATCAAACGAACTTTGGCCCAGTACACAGTTTACTAATCACGTAAACAGCCTAGGAGTATATGGGGGAAGAATGAGCCCGTGAACAATTAAAACCTCACAGTCGGCGTTCGTAGCCAGTTGCTATTTACTAAAGTTTATGCAATTGTCCACATAGGCGGGTGTTGCCTCGCAGTTTTCTCGGCCAGGTTTGTGCGGAGTAGAGCCCGTTATTACATGTCAGATTAAAAATACAAACAAGCATGACTCACACACCGAACAACAACAGCCGGACTTAATTGCCGAGGTAGTATGTATGCTGTACGGCGTAATCTTGCCTAAGTTGTGGGTGCCACTAAAAACTCTACTGGGTAGGGGAGCGGATGGTATTGATCAAGTAAAAAGCTAATTCCACCAGTACTCAAGAGTTACACGGCACGTTTCGCAGGGAATAAAAAGGCTTAACCATATGCATGTAAGGCTTCCGCCGGTTTTTCTCGCTTTAAAAATAGGATTTTATACACAAAGAAAATTGCAACATCCGCTATATTTTTCTTTCTTTAGAGTGATTCCAGAAGGCTTCTCGCAACAGAAGTTTGCTCCATTTTGACATGGCTACCAACAAAATCGAGGAAAAAGTGAAGAAGGGGCAGTCAGTCCCCCCACCCCGATTCCTATGACTCTAAGCGGTGGCATGTGGCGTATATGCATATTGTACCGACCTCTTTGCACAAGCAAACTCACTGCCTGACTCGCCGGTTAGCCTGCTTAATGGCACCACAATAAATTAAAACAAAACAAAAATCGTGGATGGCTCCTAGGCAGAGCACCCGCCCACAAAACCTTTGTTGGTGGTTCGAAATCACCGTGATTGCCGCATTTTTACAGAGGCTTATTTTTGGTCTCAAATCAAAGGGTCCCAGGTTTTCTAGTTAAATACTCATTCCTAGGCTAAGGTATCCCAAATTCCTCTTATTGGTTTGACAAGTAAATCTTGAAGTATATTACTTGTTCAGGTAATCAACAACATAAGTAATCAGCAACAATTATGTTTAGGTAAGAACCTCGCTCCGTTTCAGTGAATAAATGGGTGCGAAAATATTCTGCTCTCGAATGATGGGGATATGGATTCTACGTGCTTTGTCACATACTAATCAAGAAATAACGCGTTTTTGTAATATCGACAATTTTGAAAATTAAGCAAATACACAATTGAGGACTTTAAAACTTCTTCATTTCTTTATGAATAACTAGATGCTTTGTGCGAAGTACATAAAGCGTGGATGCTCTTTGTTCAGTTATAACTATGACGCCCCATATTAAACTCCAGAAAAAAAGGAGTCCACCCAAAATGTGGTACATGTCGTCGTAGGTTCCAAGCTTGTCCCTGAAAAATCCTGGAACGAAAAAATCAATTTGGGTGCCTTAAAAACGTATAAACTAAAAAAAAATATTTCCCTAAATCACTTACGGCAATTTCTTTTTAAAAATTTATAAATGTCTGCTGTAAACTCTTGCTATACCCTTGATCTTCTAATTGCGGTATATAAACCGCGGGATATTGCTAACCTATATGTACCCCGTTCAAGCCTCTAGAGCCTAATAAATGTCATGACATCATGTCTCAACGACCTTAAAACCACTACCTTGACCACTAACACGACGGCTTTGGGAGGGAAGTTTTGATGAGTCCCGGATACTAGCTTAACCCTTCCAACTGCGTGCCGGTTTCCGTGCTAATTAACAAAATGAAAAACTATTTAGTTTCTTTTTTTTTTTTTTGCCTTTAATCTGACATTTTTGTTTACTAACGAATCTATTTACTCCAGACTAGGCAATCAAATAATTCTGTGGATTCGTAGGTTTGGGGTTGCTTCTGGTAGAGTTGGCATTTGTGAACAGAGGTCTGTTGTTCTCCAGAGCTCAGTTATTGGCGATTTGTGCAATTTCATAAATATTATCACACAATCCATTTGTTATGAAGTTCATCATATGGGAGATGGTTGTGTGTTGCAGTACTACACTATTTACACTAATTATCGCGTATACTTGCAGATTGATTTCTCTCGAGTGATAAATTCGGGTTTTTCTGACTGACACGAGTGTGCAGACCATTTCGTTTGGCAAATATTTTTTCTGGTTACTAGCCCATTCCAGCTGATCCGTCATTTAAGTAAAAGGGGCTCCTTATACAAGATCGATCCTGGCCCTTCCACATCGAATCCATTTTCTTTTTTTGCCGCTTCTAAATAGTGGGGTACCTAAAGCGTTGCTTATGCTTTACTTTTCCGACTCTTCGAAATATAACATAAAAAACTTTAGTCTGTCGGAAATTTAATTGTGCCCGGGTCAAAAGCTTCAGTTGCTACCTTGCTACCCAGCTTGAAACCAACCAGACAGTACCGTCCCCTCTATCTTGTTGATTATAAACATGCTGCAAGCATGACGGCAAAAAGAAAATATTAATTGTGCCTAATTCTATTGGGTACACGCACGGCACGACGCAGTTTCATATTATTACGCGGCCTCCAAAGAGAAAATAATAAAAAAAATATGCCGATGAATAAACCGCACTGATCTAATGAAATAAAAGTTATGAAGCTGCTTTATGACTGCCTTTGATATTACTATTCAGGGAGTTTGATTTTAAATAGAACAGTATTTTATAAAAACAAAACAAAAGGTGAGGGTTCACAGGTGCCCTCTTCGCCATTTGTTCATAATGCACCGTGGTCGTTAGATTAGAGAATCACCATCAGGGTAAGTCGAAAATTAACTAAAATGGGTAAATGCGCATTTTTTTAACAAATGCTTTGTGGGTCATGTTCATATTGCAGTATAGAAGGCAATTACAATCAGGGCCAGACATGTTTGGAAGAATAAACGAAGATGTTTTTGTTTTTTTCTTGTATTCATCGTTCAGTGTTTGCGTTTTCTTTCGCCATATTTTATTATTTCGTGCAAAAATAATGCTGCAAGCCCCACCCATAGCTACGCTTAGAAGAGGACGTGGTCAATTCAGTCACGTCATCACTCGCGGCAGTGTGCCGTCGGTGCATCCACTAAAGACGCGCTCCCAAAATATTGACTTCGTGATGAAAATGACTACGTCTTCTTCTTAGCGCCATTATCTGTAGAGGCTTGACGTGTTTTATTTTCGCCCTCAATATTAAAATTATCCAGAATAAGAAAAGAAAAAGCTCGAAAACTGATTGACGAATATCTACAAAAGCGATTACATATTAGAAAATGCTGTAATTTTCCCGAGCCTCTGACCGTACTTTTTATCAATGCTGCATTCCACCATAACATAAAAAACTATTAATTGAAAGTAATTAAAAATTTAAATTATCATTCGACTTACTTTGATCGTTAGTATATGGCCGCGCACGCAACTGGCTAAGTAGGCAGCGCGGCTGTAGCCTAACGGTTGTTGCGCTCTCCTTCCACGCAGAAAGCCAGGGTTCAATTCCTGGCCGCGGGTACGTATTTTTGTTGACTCTAATGTCATGTCCTGGTAAATTCGAGAACCATGTTGCTAATTTGAGGTTAGAATTTTCTCCACACCGAAACTTCTACGCTGATTGTTCCAGAAGCCCACGCGTGTACAAAAGGGGCTCCGCGTGGCAAGCCGGAGTCAGTCTCGCCCCAGTGATCGATCCTGCTGTTACGCCGATATCGACGCCCGCGACGCGCAATTGCTTTTTCTGTTTTATTCTTAATTTCGGCACAAGTTCGCCTCATTGAACGTTTAGTGTACATCAATTTTCGTCGCCTCATCACTTGTCATTCGTGACATTATCATATAATGTCCGCCGAGCCTGATAGAAGGCGTAGACGGCACTCGTGTTACTTTCGCCTCTTTTGTTTTATCAAAATCAGCTTGAATTACAGAAACCATGCTGTAAAGGTATCTCCAAGGCGGTGATCTTGTGCGAAAGTGCCACAACAACACCTAGATTTTCACTAGATCACAGTGTTAAAGCAGATAATGTGAAAACGAGAACATAGCAGAAATATTACGATTCAGGCAGCGCTGTGCGAAGTTGCTATCTATGAAAAGTAATAATGCTCATTAGAGCAGCCTTTACCCTCAAAAACATCATAGATACTGCATAAACGTGTCGTAGATTCCTGAAGACGAGAGGAATTTTTTTTACTTACCAACAAAGAAAGGCTTGAGAAACAGGAGGGGCGCGCAGATCACTCCCATGAGGCCGTAGCTAACCTCGAGTTTGTCGAGACCAACGTTGTCGGCCAGGAGCACACCACACATGCTCATTGCACATCCCAGGAAACAGCTAACGGTGACCGCCACTCCCACAAATGCACCGTATGACGCGGCGACAGGAAAGCAAGTGACAGCTGCACCCATCAAAAAGAGGTTACAGGCCATTAAGGTGCTACGACGGAGGTAGTTGCGGTCGGCCAGAAGGGGCAGTAGAATTCGCCCGAGCAGATCCGTCAAGGACGTGTAAGATATTAGAGAGACGGCCCCGGTAGCGGAAGCCCCCTTGTCAACGGCATAGTCATAAAGAGTTGTGGTAAAAATGTCCAGGTTGTAGCACATTATTAGCCATGTCAGAGTGATGGGGTAATAGATGGGTATGCGTAGCACAAGCTGCACAACTTGAAGAAGCGGAAGTTCTGAAACTGCGGTGTCCTTTTTACTCCTCGGTGTTTCCTTAATTGCTCCGGTGTCGCAAATGCTGAACACATTCATCTCCTTTGTTTCCTTTTCTGAATGTTTCGTTTCTTTAGCACAACTTGCGGACCTGAACAAAAAGCTGATCGGAATCGAATGCAGTAGTATAGCTCCAAACAGGAGAATGGAATTTCGAAAGTTGTAAGTTCTTCGCAGAAAGAACAGCAACTGGGGTCCCACGAGCGCCGATAAAGTAGCTCCAGAGTACATGATGCCTGGTGCTGTTCCTCGATATTTTTCAAAGTTCATGCTTAACAATACTTGAAGCAAGGTGTAGAGAGTTCCAGCACCTATTCCTAAGAAAATAAACACATAAGAGAGATATAATGGAAAGGCGCCCAATATGCATCTATTTCTAAAACATAAAAAACACGTTCCTGGAATTTGGGGTAAAGCATTTCTTGGAAATCAAAATCTTCTCGTCATTATCTCAGCCCTGACACAAGAAGAAGCAAAATAACAGACAAGACGACACAACTTGAGATTTTGTGTCGTCTTGTCTGGTATTTTATTCCCCGTTGTTGCCGGGTTTAGATCACAATGTTCCTAACTGGCTTACGTGCATACTTTCGCTCCTTAAAATGTTGTGTGTGAGTTTTTTTTTATGGCAACATTTGTGTAAAACATTTGTGCACGCTTAATAAAAACTTTGGAAGTATGTTACACAGCATAAATAGTGCGATAGATTATTTTTATTGAGTACGTGCACCCTTTGTACTTTTAATTAGATAGGTGTGATTATTTTCAAATAAATGGATTGCGTTTTAATTTTGTATTTAAAGAAGACGGCACTAATCACAGTATCAATAACTACTTTTTGTTTAGTGTTATGCACAAAGTTATTATTTATGTGCCAAACACCACAACTTGAACAGTTAAACATAGCTGAAGGTGTCGTCACATTCTAAAGGCAAAGATCACGGCTCATTAATAGTGAATATTTTGAAAGATAAATTTGAACGTACAGCTCAAATACGAACTTTACTGACCATGAACGATCCCCATTGTTACTGTGATGCATGTGATTCCTGGAGCAAAAGCGGAAGCTAGCATGCCAATTGATGCAAAGACAGCACCACAGGTCATGACTAAAGGAATGGAATATCGCCGGGCGAGTGGACCAGCCAAGATACCTGAAAATGTAATGCTTGATTTTAATAATTTAATATGTGAATTGTTTGCTTCGTTTCTTTTTTTGCTAGTTTCTTTTTTTGAAAATTAATTTTAGCGGCACATTTTCAGAAGTTGTGAATTCAAGGGCATCCCTGCAAGAAGGTTTCCCTTTGAATAGCTTGCCACAACAGCCTGCAATCCGCCCTATATATCTTTCCATTTATTTCCATCGCTACGCAAAGTCACATGGCTGGGAGTTCATGACCGGAATACAATATTTTTCAATGGAGAGCTGCTGAGCACGCCGAGGACGCATTCCTTAGCCCAGTAGACAAATATCGCCTCGAAGAAGGCGACTACTTTGATGGCCTATAATCCGTTTCATCGTTACTCAGAGTAGAGTGAAACTAAAATATATGCAACACCGAAACTTAGACAAAACAATTGGCTGCATATTTTGTCATTCTGTCAAGCGCGTTTAAGTCCGAAAGCTTCATAGAGTTAGTGAAGCTTAGTTCGGTGGGGGCGGGGTGGTTATGGCTAGGGCAGTATGACCCTTAGTCTTTGAGTTCCTGGGCTAGGTGGTGCCATAGCTTCCTTTATACTAAAAAGCCTCTCAGAACCCAAATAAATGCGGTCACAGAAAAAGGGAGAGGAAAGGCGGCGAAAGAGGATGCCCAAAACGTTCTCTTAGTGGTGCCACCACATCGCAAATTGTCAAATCCAAAAACTCTCCGTTTTTTTTGTTTTTTTTTTTAGAAGAGAATAATGACGTTGGCTTGGATCCTTATTTTCTTGCCCCGCGCAACGGTCGCCGCCATCGCCTTTTTGGAGAGGAGAAAAAGGAGAAATTGGGGAAAAATAAATTCAAATGCGTTTTGGGGAGCGGCCGCTAGGTCTGCTGGCACTGATGACAGGTCACCCCTGCGATACCAATGCGTTCGCCGTACTGCCGCTTCTACTCTCTTATTTCCGGAAGCCGGGCGCTCAATTGTTCCGTCGTCAATATGACGGGCTTTCCTGTTTATAGGAGAGTATGGTGGCGCTCTTAGTTAAAGTGGTGTCTATTGCAGGGTTTTGTATGGCAACAGATCACGTCAAACCATTGTCTCTTTGTGACTCTGCGCGCTTCCCTGCAGCACCTCCAGGATGCATTGCCTTTGCGCCGAATTTTCTTTGTAACGAAGAGAGGAAAAAGCGCGCTTTCTTGTCCTTTCCCCTCCTTCTCGTTTCCCGCGCTCTTTCTACACCACCTGTTTCCGCTCCACTCTTTCTAGCCCTTTCCAACCTTCTCCAATCCGCTCGCTTTCTCACACCACCTGATTCTGCTCGCCCGCTCCTGCGTGCTGCGCCCGTAGCTTAGTCAGCAACATACTCGTCTTCCACGTGGGTGACCGGGAATTGATCCCTGGCACCGCCTGCGTTTCTCGTTTTCCTTCGTTTTTTATGAGAATTGTTAAGCGGTTACGAACTGACCGATCCACACATTTTGTGCTTACGCGAAACCTGGGGTTCGTTAACCCTCTAAAACTACCGAATTAAAACGCCAGGTCCACGCGCATTCAGTGCGATCGATTGGGTTCCCCGATCATTGCACACGCACGAAAATAATCCAAACGCCGTGAGGGCGTGTTTTTTTTTTCTAATTGATTTTCTTTATCTATTTTGTAGCTTCGGCTGCTCTCTCACATCAGCTGAAAAGAAGTATACTTAGCGCGGAGCGTAAATTGTTGACTTATAGCTGAAGAGTTGCTATAGTGTATTCTGAGGACGATGTAAAAGCTGAAAATTGTGATTTCGCGGTTGAAATGAATATATAATAAGTGTTTTGTTTACTAGTCTACTAACTTGCACGACACAATGACGCTCCGATAGATACTATTTGTGCCATCATAATTTTTTGGGTCATTGTGACGCGTTTACGCCTATAAAGACACTGGCAAAAAAACAAACAAAAAAACAAGAAGGAGAAGATTAAGCCCAAGTTACACAAATGAAGTATAAAAACACTCGCTGTGACAAAAGAGATGTAAACGAAAAGCGTTCAAAAATACACCAAAGAAAAACGAAGCAAGACAGCCTCAATAATGCAACCTCTACAATTCGCTAGAAGCACGCTGCATAACAGAAACTAGCACTCAAGTACCACTAAATCACTCTAACCCCCCCCCCTTATTGCCTGTTACAACATAATATTTCCCCGTAACCAAAAAATTAATAAATAAAGAGCGCACTAGCTGTTTACGTTGCAAGACAGAATTTGACCCTTCTGTGCTTCTATTTAGTGCATGTATTCGGTTCAACGTTCCTTAATAGAGTCATCATGTTTCGGAATTGCTCCTCATCCGAAATGTACCTCGCTGCGCAAATATTGTACTAAATTACTTTTTGTTTCTTTTTTTTGTTGTTTTGTTAAGTACGTGTGCAATCCTTGTACATAAAAAACGTTTGTTTTCTGGGTCATGTATTTTTTAGCGTTAGAAAAAGTACAAGAGGCAAGTAATAAACATTAGAAAAAATGAGCGCACCGCATTTACAAAACGAGGTTCATATCAGGCGGGGTGATCAACACTTATTCGTCCTAAAACGTCCAACATTTGATTCCTATCATAAGAACTAAAGAAAGATCCATTGGTGGATCCTTAGAGAAGGCGTTAGCATAATCCTTGGGAGACTTGACCCGCTTACCTTATTGGGAAACGCTAACGCTGACTCGTTCACCTTTCTGATTTGGCTATCTCTTCTGTCTTTCCAATTGTTTTTTTTTGCTCCCTCTTTTTGTTTTGTTACAAGATCAGTGTTAGCGTTTCCCAAAGGGGGACTTGTGTAGCATTTCCCAAGGTCATGCTAACGCATTCCCTGAGGATCGACCCATGGATCTTCCTTTAATTATTTTACCACCTACTTCGACCAGCGCTAGTATTTGGTTCACACTCCATTTTGTAGCACAAACCAAGGCATACGCGCTCCGCATACCAGCCAGTTCAGGATCGCCCCAGCATCCGCGCGCGCATTGATTTCCGCCACGTGATGTCGCCTCCCTCTAGCCTTTGTCCATCACTACTCTCCTCCTCTCTACGCGGCACGCTTCCCTTTCCACTGTTTTGTCCGCAAACGGACGCCGTTAGCTTTACGTACACTGTCATGTAAATATTAGTGCTAACGCATAAAAAATATATTTTGCTTGGTTAAACTTTGTTGCACACCTTATGCCTTCAGCAGTCCGCCATCAAAACTTCGAAGGTTTAGGTTAGCTTCCACCCAATAAACACAATCGTTTTTTCCTGCTTAAAACAATTTTTACAAACCGAGACTCCACGGTTCCTGTTTAAACGCTATTCGGTCCCATATTCTTGCGAGGAATACTCGTAGCGTAGAAGTTAATATAAACTGATATTTCGGTTCAATTGTATTTATCCTCCTTCATCAGAATACTGACGAAGGGGCTCCGCTGCATACAAATGTAGCAGCACTAAGGTAAAGAGGTGTATACAAGACTTCTAATGAAAACAGTTTTTTTTTCACTTGAGACGAGATTAAAAAATTATCCGAAACACCCCCATGTAGTCTGGAAGATAAGTTGGAGTGAAATTTGTTTAAACACTATGCCATCATCTTGTCACCTCTGAAAGGTCACACGTAATTTTTGCCAGCACACTTCTGTTACATTCTACCGACGAAGTGTTAAAAGTTTGCATCACTTTTTGACACTAGCGTAATAGGTTGCAGATTTCTTTCAGGAACATTAGCGGTGCCTTTGAATTGTTTAAACTTTGGAAAGGCCGGGAAGCAGTGGCAGGAAAGTGTAACAATACACTTTAAATCCTACTTAAGGTCACTTCCTTGTGGGTTTTCAGTAACATCCTGAAGCTTGCCAGGAAATATTACAGCTTTACGTGTAGAATGTTTCCAACTCAGATCGTGCAATGATGGTGGGGGTCATACTTTTTTATATTTAACTAAAAACAAATATTTTAAAACGACGTTCTTGCGAGGGGCATTCAGCGATATGCGAATGTCAGCTAATTTTCTTCCGGATATATAAAATTTGAAGCTTGAGCCTGGAGATTGGGAAGGTTTCGTTATGGTATGTTGCACAGCCGTCAATTTCACACCGAAGCATGCCCGTAGTAATACTTTTTTACTTACTTTATGAAAGCTGTAAGACATTGACACAGAACATATTTAAAATATAATAAAATATTTCGTTGCAAACAAGTTTGCGAGACAGGTAAAATAAACACAATTTAGAGACACATTTCCAGAGCATTTACCAACTGCTTCATATAAAACGACGCAAAATATATAAAGCAGTAATCTATGAATGCATATTATGAATATATAAAAACATTATTCTTATTCATTATTGTAGATCTGTTATTTGATCAGAAACGCAGCTCGTTTCTCTAGATGTGGCCAAATTTTAGATCAATATATATTAAAAAACATATTTTTTATTTTATTTCAATTCTGATTAGCCTTTGACAGCAACTTGAACTAGTTTGTAATGGCAAAACAATGAGTAACATATAGGATCCTTAAGAAAAAAACCACCACAAACTTTCACTCAAATTGAGTCAGCTCGTCTTCGTAATATGGTCTTTGCGGCACGACGTCAGCTCCAGAGAAACATTTTCTCCAACTGACGAACGCTGTGCAGCGGTGCTTTTCTCTCCTAGTGTGCGGAAAGTCATGGTGGCCCTAGCTTACTTAGTTCTATATTTGTGCTTTCTTGCCTTGCCTGCTAAATTCACAAATTGAAGTAATGGTAAATCCACAAATTGAAGTGGACCGGTGCTCTCTGCCAACCGCTCAATGACTTTTTCATGACTTCGAACAGTTGGCAAAAGTTCACAAAGGTGGATTTAAGACACGCCTATGAGCAACTGGTGTTGAATGAGAAGTCTCGCAAGTATGTCACCATACACACACATAAGGGACTCTACAGATACAAGCCTCTACCCTACGGGATCGCCTCACTCCTGCTATCTTAAAGAAACAAATGGAGATACAATTGGGAGCAATTCCAGGTGTCTGCGTGCTCCTGGATGACGTTTTGGTAACCGCAGAGGACGATACAACGCACTTATAAAGACTGCAGGACGCCCTAACGCTCATGAAGGATCATGGAATTCGGTTAGCGAAAAAGAAGTGCCTGTTCATGCAAGACAAGGTGAACTACCTGGGCAATGCAGTCAGAGGTTCCGGAAAGAGCACAATGAGCAAGAAGGTACAGGCTTACAGGAAGCACCGGTTCCCGAGAATGTGAGCAAGCTAGGATCGTTCCTTGGACTTGTAAACTACTACGGACGTTTCGTGCCCTAATTGTCTACGATATTAAAACCGCTCACACTTTTGCTGTATGAAGACATGCCGTGGAACTGGTCACCACAGTGCGACCGGAGATTCCAGGAACTCAAGGGAATTTTCAGCAGGGCCCCAGTATTGGCTCACTATGATCCACAGCTAACGTTGATTTTGTGTGGCGACGCTTCCCCAGTTGGAGTTTGGAGCAGTGTTAGTGCACGTGTACCCGGACAAGACAGAGCGTCCCATTGGTTATGCGTCAAGGACACTTGTTCGAGCAGAAGAGAACTATGCTCAACTAGAAAAGGAAGCTTTAGCTATAGTCTTTGGAGTGAAGAGATTCCAAGACAACATATATGGACGTCAATTCATCTTGGCAACCGACAACAAGCCTCTGGCAACCCTCCTTGGACCCAAGAAAGACATTCCAACGATAGCAGCGGCAAGGTTGATACGTTGAGCAATGCTTGTGTCAGCATAACAATACACTGTGGTCTGCAAGAAATCAGAAGACAATCTCAACGCAGATGCTCTAATTCGCCTGCAAATAGTTGTACAAGAAAAAAAGGGGAATGACAATGCCATAAGTTTCTATTTGGGACAGTTAGACCTGTGTCCAGATGAAGCGAACACTCTGCAGGAGGCCGGAGTTAGAGACAAACTGTACAGCAAGGCACTGGAATTCACTCAGACCGGATGGCCTGAGAAAGTGAGTCCAGATATGGAAGCGTATTCCGAGAGGAAGTTGGAACTTACAGTGGTGGAAGAATGCTTATTGTGGGACCGGAGTGTTGTTATTCCAGAAGCCTGCCGAGGAAAAGTATTCCACGAGCTTCATGCGGCACATGACGGAATTGTGCGCCTGAAGATTCTGGCAAGACTTCATGCTTGGTGGCCTAACATTGACAATGACATTGTCGGAACAGTCGAAGAGTGTTTTCTGTGTCAGAAATTGCTTTACCCACAATTTCAAGAGGGTTTCCACTGGCGAACACCGAAACAACCCTGGGAAAGACTGCACATTGAGTTTGCTGGCCCGATCCTAGAAGCGAAGTTTTCACTTGTCACCGACGCCTTTTATAAGTGGCTAGAAGTGGAGATCATGTCGAGCACAATTGCGGAGAAAGTCCTGGAAGTATTGCGAAAGTTGTTTGCACAGCCTGGACTACCGCGAACTGTTGTCTCGGGCACTGGACCACCCATTCATTCTGTAGTTTTTGAAGAGTTTCGTAGGAAAATGGAATCCACCACAAGTTTTGCGCTATATATCATCCTGCAACGAATGGTGCAGCCGAACGGGCAGTAGAGGTGCTCAAGCAAGGACTGCGGAAACAGACCGAAAGGTCATTACAAAGGAAGGTTTCCCGATTCCTGATGAGTTATCGTTGCACACCACACACATCCACTGGTTTCACACCACCCGAACTGTTGTTCAAGCGAAAACGCAGAACAAGATTAGATCTCTTTTCACCCAGAGAATTTATCGACGGTTCAAGCTCAGAAAGAACCAAGAAGGAAGTTTGAAGAAGGAGATGGTGTCTTCTTGCGAGATCACCGAAATCAAAGAGAAGTTGGATTCCAGGCACAATTCGGAAGTGTCTTGGGACAGCGCTGTAACGTCAAAATGCTGAACGGTGTGTGGAAACGACACCTCAACAAACTTCTTCGCCGACCAATCCAAGTTGCAGGCACCACGGAATCCGAGTCAGATACTCCGTTTGTTTCGGAACAGGAGGAAAGTGAACCATCGGAACGTGGAAACCAGATTTAAAAGCAACTGTCTCTTCCGTGGGCGCCCGAACAACGTCTGAAAGCGCGGAACGCCGATACTCCTCGAGAGCCGGTGTCTCAGTGTCTCGGTACGGACTGTGATTAATCTGAGTGAGTGTTTAGTCCAAGGGTAGACACACGGAACGACGAGGAAGAAGGAACTCGAGCTGACCGACGCAAGCCAGCCAGCCTGCCGAACGCTGCCGTCTGCCCGTACCGGAATTACTCTGATAGTAAATAGTTATTTCTATGAGTACTAAAGGTTTATTCGAAACGACTACAATTATTCCATGGACTAAGATACACAACAACTGCCACGATTGGTTGCTATCTCAGCAACTGCGTCGGCTTCAACGAAACAGGGTAAAACCTGTTTTGTTGGAGCCGACGCAGCTGTTGCAGTACGCAACCCGTACGTCGTAAGCCGTAGCAGTTTCACTCGGTCGGACTCGACGGAAGTCGGTGAATCGCCCTCAAGGGTTTTCTTGTTGGGTGTTTCCGTCAATTGATAGAGTGATGGTCCGTGACATATTTTGCATATTTTTTGTAAAATATATACTATACAAAATTCATGTACTTCTGAAAGGCACTCAGCTATTGGGCAGGAGATTGAACTATAGGGGCGCTCTGATCCGTTTGTTTCCTCACATCTCGGTGTTTACTTAACACACGGCCTGTGCACATGCCCAGAGGCCTTATGGGCATGTCCATGTCATGTTCTAAAATAGAGCGCGGGGCACAGTGTAGTGTAAAAAATACTAACACTCGACGAAGTGACGTTAAGTGCCGGATCTATCCCGAAAGCAGTCGTCACAGAATGCGAGCTTGACCCACTTCAACTTTTGTGCTGAGCTGCGCACCGTGCATGCTGTATTGTTCATGCAGGCCGGAGTGGTAACAAAAGTGCCCCTCCTCCCCCTCACCGGAGAACACGAACTCCAGCCGAACGCTGAAGCCGCCTTCGGTTATGTCGGCCGAGCGCTGAGTCATTGTATTTGCTGTCCCCAACTGTGTAGTTCCAAAGTTAACCGCTTGGGGCGTCACGGTCGCTTTTCGTCCCTAATACAACCAGGGTGTTTCACGAAACGAGGGCCAAACCGTTCCTGTGAAAATTACGCATCGCACAGAAAAAGGGTTGGTGTAATATTCCTTCCTGCAAATGGCAAATTAAAATAAAAAGTGTTTGACATAATTATGATAATATTTATATTTAGTAATTAACTTTAAAATTAAATAAAAAATTAAAGGTACCACTTCATTACAAGCATGGTGGACATAATGGACCTGTTCCGAGAAGTGTTCTGCGCACGCGCGAGCGCTCGATGCCAAGTGGCGGAAGTCGGCACGAGAAATCGAAGAAATTCAGAATGAGGCTGTGGATCAGTGAGTAGAACACGAAATTGCAGCATATAAATAATTGTGTTACACAAAAAAAGAAAGTGGACGGAAAGGAAAACACAACGTTTGGGTGGACGCCACGGATGCCCCTCTTTAAAGTTTCGTTGGTCACGTGACCAGTCAACAACTCCGTAGAAAAAAAGCACCTAGAATTATAGGTGTCGCGAACCAGTCGAGGTTCGAGTTCGACCAAGTTAGACTTTCTCGAACTCCTTGTGAAATGTTCGTCAAAGGTTCGATTCAGGTTCGACTGCTATGCGCATGCGCGGCAGGCTGGCCAGTTGGCTTTGGATTGGATGGTGATGGCTAAGGGATGAATTAAGGGCAGCAATGATTGGTTATTTCTGTTAATATTTATTTTGCTTTACTTTGTTCAAAATACCCCTAAAGGCCCACTAAATGAGGGTATTACATAGGGGGGGGGGGTGCAAGCAAATATATAGTACACAGATAAAGCACAAAAATTTTACAAAGACAATATGAGAATAAGGAATAAAAATAATTTTAAGTATTAGTATAACCAACCTGGTATAACTACGAACGAGCTCCTGAAAGTTAAGCATATCTAGTTCAGTTGCAATGTGAGCCGGCAGGTTGTTCCAGTCGATTATGGTCCGTGGTATGAATGATCGTGCGTAACAAGATGAGTGGCATGTGATGCGCGTTACTTTGAATGAATGATCGCGACGTGGAAAAATAATAGGTGGAGTTTAAAAAAAATTGTCGTGAAGCGACGCATGGTGATAGAGCTTCTGAAATAGATGACAGAGGAGCATGTTTACAGCGGCGTGATATGGTCATGCTACTCAGCTTGATTTTTTAATGCGGTGACACTGGAAAATGAAGAGTAGTCAGAGAAAATGAAACGCGCAGCTCGGTTTTGCAGGGAATCGATGTTACTTAGAATGTAGGCTTGCTCAGTACCCCGTACGGCAGAAGCATACTCAGCTTTGGCGCGGATTAGAGTGATATAAGCTAGTTTACGTAAGTGAGCGGGTGCTTGTTTAAGATTGCGCTTTATGAATCGAAGGGAACGCTTAGTGGAAGCAAGGGTGAGATCAATGTGGTAATGCCAGGACAAATCAGACTGAAAGTGGACACCCAGGTACTTATAGGTAGAAGTGAGTTCGACAGTATTGTTATTCAGAAGGTAAGAAGTTGGAGTCTGTAGAGGAGACATTTGGTAGACGACATATGTTTTGTTTTGTTGTGGTTGAGGGTCATTAGCCACGAAGAACACCACGTGGTTAACTGGGTTCAGGTCTGATTGGAGAGCTTGGCGATCGGTGTTAGAAGAGATGTAACAGTAGATGGCGCAGTCGTCAGCAAAAAGGCGGACATGAGATGAAACGCAAGTGGGTAGGTCGTTAATGTATATGAGAAAAAGTAATGGACCCAGCACGCTACCCTGAGGAACTCTAGATGTCACTTGGACAAAAGAGGAGTTGGAGTTAAGGTAAGTGAACTGAAGTTTATTTGTAGAGAAAGTCTTTATCCATGAGAGAACATTAGAATTAATGTTAAGCATGTGCAAGTAAAGCCTGTTGGGAACGTCGCCGGATCGAGAAAATCGCATCAACTTGTAAACCAGCATCAAGAGATGTATGGAAGTCGTGAACGAAACCGGCAAGTTGAGAGTCACATGAGTAACCCCTGCGAAAACCGTGCTGATACTCGAAAATAATGTTATGGTCCTCTAAATAGCGCATGACTTGAGCATGTATGATGTGCTCCAGAAGTTTACAAATAGTGCTGGTTAGTGAGATAGGTCGATAGTTCAGTGGGGAGGATCGATCACCAGATTTGAAGTTGGGAATCACCTTACCTATACTATACAAAGATGGGAATTACCTATACAAAATAAGTTATTAACGTCTTCAGTGATTGGAAGTAGTTTCTTTTAATCCCAACTGTTCAAAAAATTAAAATAATCCTTTGCAAAAAATTTTTCCAAACCTAGACATGCTTGTATTAAGATCTGACCACACTGTCCACAAAGTCGAACCGGTCGAATCTGGTTAAAAGGTTGAAGGTTCGTCTAACCGGTTCGCACCAGTTGAACCGCGAAAGTCGACCTAAAAATCCGGTTTGACAAAAGTTCGCGACAGCCCTACCTAGAATGGCGGGTGTACCTCTAATCGCCGTAGTCGTCAGCTGTGCAACCTGTGCTTCACCGGAATTACCATTTCTTCACGCCTTCACCGCCTCTTCCTATAGAGTACGGTAATCCCCCGGCCGTGTCCATGGTCACCCAAATTTTGAGAATCCGCCAGACTGAGTGAAAGTTTACTATTTTGTTGATTGGCCGTCCCTCAATGGGGTGGGGAGCCGGCGTCCCCCGTCTCCTGTCGGCGCCGGAGACGAAGAACACCGTCGTTCGGCTAATTTCTGGCTTCGGCGGCCCGATTTCTGTCCGAAATCGGTTCGAAAACCCTCTCCCTCGGCGGGAATGCCGCCCAGCTCTATCGCCGGGACGGGGTAAAAAACGGTTGTGTGAATGAGGCCTTAGGGTGCTGATTGCCTCCTGCTACATCTGTCCGCCGCCGTCGCCATCGTTGCTCGCTGCTCGCTAGGTTGCCTTTTTTCTCGCGGGCTCCCCCTGGTTCTCCCTACGAAGGTGTAGCACGAGGTATGAGATGTCTCTAGGTGCGTACCTTCCTACTGCTCGCGTGACTCGCATGCCGTCGCGCACGCGCCGCAGCTCAGAGAGCGAAGAAACTGATAGAGTAGCTCCCATTATCGATTGGTAGCCCAGGCCACTTTCTCGATTTTTAGTTTGTACAGCCACCGCATGGTCCCGTCGATGTGTGGAAAAGGTGTACTGAAAACTATTAAATCCGCCCACATTATAGTAATATAAGGCTTGCACAACCTTTTACGGCGCCCTGTAAAATACACAAGCAGGCAACGCAAGCAAACACAAATATGAAGTTAAACTGGGGAGACCATAGCTTTCTACAGCCTACGATAGAGCAGCACCGCTGTATAGCCTTTGTCGGTAGTAGAAAATGTATATTTGGAGCCGTCGTCGTGCGGCAAAGCCCCTGTAACGAAGGCAAGCTAACTCAATTTGAGCGAAGGTTTGTTGTTTTTCTCTTAAGGAGGTCATATATGTTACCCAATGTTTTGCATAGTAAGTTAGTTCAAGCCACTGTAAATGGTTAAGCATATTTAAATAAAATACAAAGTTGATTTGTTTTCAATATATACGTGCAGGTTTTCCACTTTTAAATTAATGAGCTACGTTTCTGCATTAATAACAGAACTACAATATTGGCTAGGCATATGTTCTCTATGCTCGTAGAATGCTTTTAAAGAAGGTCATTTGTATATAGCGCTGTTTTATATAAAGAAGGAGGGTGGTAAATATTTTTCCATGAAGATGTCTCTAAAATGTGTTTATTTGACCTGTCCCGTAAAAGTGTTTGTATAAAAATATTTTGTTGTAATTTTTAATATTCCGTGTATTTTTTAAATATTCCGTGTACCCTTTCATAAAATAAAGAGAACAAATTATTACTACGCGCATGCTTCAGTGTGAAATTGACGGCCGTGCAACTTACCATGGTGAAACCTTGGCAATCTTGACACCTCCAGTTTCGAAATTTTATATCTCCGGAAGAAAATTAGATACAGCGTTCACATATAGTTGAATGTTCCTCCTCAGAACACGGCTTTAAAATATATTGTCTGCATAAATTTAAAATTATTACCTGGACCATCATCGCATGATCTGACATGGAAACACTTTCTACTAACTGGATGTATAAATATCTAAAGCTAATTAAGCACCTTATTGTTTTTAACGCTATACATTTATCTAATTAAGCTGTTTTGTAAATAATCATCACATCATAAGCTTTGTTTATCTCTGCGACACGTACTTTTTTTCTCGAGGACCCTTTTGTTTGGTTTGTTTGATAGCAGTGTAAACCATCTTGACCGTTGGGCGCTGCCTCCAGCACGTTTTCGAGCTGCTCTATAATGTTTAATAAAGAAGTTTTAACAAGGCGGGAGGCCGTGTCACCTGACAGAATTCATTATGGGAACGCCTGAAGCCATCCAACGATGATTGCCTACCTCCAAAATAATTGATGCATTTTTCAGTGCCAAGCATGTCAACACGCACCTTAAATGGGCGTAGTTCACTGATTACCGTTCGTGACGTATCGGACAGAACCCCTTGTATATGTTACAGTTACGTCACACATTTCGCCCTTGGTAACGAGCGTGAGAAAGCTTCTCTCATTTTAACTTTTTTTTTTTTTGCTAACTTTCACATCTCTTTTTTTACTCGGGGCATTAAGTACAACTCTTTGGTGATTTATAACCTTGTTAATGAACCAGTTTGCTTAAACGTGACAGGTCATTAAGAAAATTCTGAACTCACCGCCCATGTCTATCACGGTACCTAGTACGCAGACCGGCCAAGAGGCTGTGCCTCGATCTACTTGGAACTCTTCCATAAACACGGCGTAGAAGTATCCGGACGAACGAAAGGTGGAAAGCGCAAAGAACGCCATGATAGCGGCCAAAACCGCAATATGCCACGGACTTTTTTTCGATGCGCATTTTTTCTCTACGTCTGGTGTCATCTGCTTCTCTTTGGTTCCCACTGCAAATAGAGGGAGAGCAACGGAACAACAATTTTGGGATAAAATAACAAGAGAGACATTATTTCATGCTTCTATTCGCGTTACTAAAAGCTCTAAGAAAAGGCGGCGATGTATCTTTCCTGCATTTTAACTAAATGCACGAAAAATAGACGAGTTATCTTTAATTTACGGTATGGAAAAAACATTTGCCTGATGAAGGCGGTTTATATATGTGCTTGTCTAATAACGTCGGGCATGAACGTATATTTTTCCTTCGTGGAAATGGGGAAAAAAGTATGTGTTTACTTTAAAGTAAAATCTGCTGTTTAATTATTTACATGGAAACCTCCATCGCCGTTTTGGCGTTATTGCAGGGTACGTTGTGTAGAGAACTTTTATCGTTGTCAAACCTATTACACAAAATAACATTTTTGATTTAGCACAAAGTAAAAAAAAATGAAAGCCGTTTACAACTCCCTGTAACGCCGAACTAGAGCGCAGCTCTTGAGGAGGAGGAGGGAAGGGTACAGAGTGGAAGGTATACCCCTCCTCCCTCCTCCTCTGCATGGCCAAAGGTCATGCGAGGGGAGGGGGTCACGCCTTCGGGGGAGGAGGGGGGTCACGTGTCCTCAGGGGGTCACCTGACTAGGGTCACGTGACCGCGTGGGGGTCACGTGACCCTCGCACGGTGCATTATGGGACATTACCCATAATGCACCGCGCGGAGGTCACGTGATTCTCCCGAGGTCACGTGACCCTGGTCACGTGGCCCTCGCGCGGTGCGTTATGGAACATTTCCCATAATGCACCGCGCGGCTACAGACGGCGACGGCGACGCCGACGCCGACAGCGCTCAAGCCGGAAACGGGCGGCTAAGAGCTGCGCTCTAAAACTATAAACAATGTCAAACAGAACTCAATTAATACTAAAAGTATTAAAAAGAAAAACACACGCACACACACGAAGGCACAATTTTACCATGAAACACCACTTTCAAAATTAGGCAAAAATGCATACTCCGGTAATTTGTTCCACTCTTCGATCGTTCTTTGGAGACAACGAAAAGGAAAAAAAGATCAGTACGACAAAAGTAGGCTCGGATTTTTCTTCGGTTGTCTGCTCTTCCCAATACGTAAAAAGGATCATGCAAAAATGTATCCCTGCCGATTAGAAGGTGATTGTAATATCTATTATCAAGAAATGTTAACCTCAAAAAGTTTCTTCGTTCGCTAAGTGATTCTCAATTTAGGGTTCCACTCATACTGGTGACGCTCGCTCCAAGTTGATAATTATTCAATGCAAATCTAGCACACTGGTTCTGAACGTTTTCAAGTATATCTACTAGATTATTGTAGTGGGTTTCCCAGACAATTGATGCGTACTCCACACATAGACGTATAATAGTAAAATACAAAGTTTCCTTAATTTTGCTTGATAGCTGTCGACATTTTTGTCTTATAAAATTAAGCATACGTACCGCCTTTAGGGATATTATATATACATGCCCTTTTTGTGTTATATCACTAGGCAGAATAACGCCCACGTACTTTACATTTGATCCGGTTTTAAATATTTTATTACTTACTAAATAGTGAGATAAAATGGAACATGTTTTCCTAGTAAATATCACGTGCAAACACTTCTTAACGTTTAAATTCGTTCTCCACCTGAAGCACCATTCATTAAATTTGGCCATATATCGGTCTGTAAAAAATTGGTAACCTTCACATCCTTAATTACCCTGTAAACAATGCAGCCGTCTGGAAATAGTGTTACATTTGATTGAATTCCATTTGTGATATCATCAATTGTACCATAAAGAGCAGAGGTCATAAGGCAGAACTATGGGAGACACCAAAA
The DNA here is from genome assembly GCA_037355805.1 of Ixodes ricinus. Classification (NCBI taxonomy): domain Eukaryota; kingdom Metazoa; phylum Arthropoda; class Arachnida; order Ixodida; family Ixodidae; genus Ixodes; species Ixodes ricinus. Next base: position 30,526 of record JAZHYW010009227.1, on the reverse strand, counting down.
GTGATACATATATATTCCGGTTTTCCACCATTTCGTACCCCATATTGCTTTCGTTCGCTCAGGTAGCCCTGGAGCCAAGCTAATAGATTATTGTCACTGGAGAATAGGCTAAGTTTGTAAAATAATAATTCGTGGTGAACAATATCAAATGCTTTTCAAAAATCTAGAAACAAACAGTCAACATCGTTCCCAATATCAATAACTCCGGCAAGAAAGTGAAAAACGTCAACGAGTGTAGTGCTGCAGGATACCCCAGTACGGAATCCGTGCTGATCTCGGATGAGAAAGGTGTCTATGTTTAAGTGAAAATCAAGTTACTATAAATCACATGCTCCATAATCTTGCAGCATATGCACATTAAAGAGATTGGCCTGTTGACTTTGTGCATCGAATTCTCGAAACAATAAAGCTATCCCGTTATACGCAATCTCGATGGATGACAGCTCATGTTTCATGACAGTTCGCACATTTAAGTAACAACTTGAGTTGATAGGTTCAGAAAACACAGATTCAAACTGCTTCTTTAGAAACATAGCTTTTCCCTTTTGGTCTATGACAAGTTGTCCATCTATTACTAAAGGAGAACGGACGTATCGTATTTCGTGTTTGCTTTGACGAATTTTCGGAATTCTCCAGGGTTCATTTATACTTTTGTATCCATCTCTTCGTACACCTTGCCTTGGCACCTTGCACTGTTGTCCTAAAAAAGTATTATGTTTTCCTAACTCCGCTTTGTTGAACGCTCTCTTTTGATTTCGACACCGAAAGTATGTTTTTCATTTCCAATCTAGTTATCTGCCTCACCTATTTTGTCATCAAGGCTTGGTTCTGTGTTTTAGATGACTGAGTCCCAAATGGAACGTGTTTGTCAACAAGGGCGTGTACATTGGATTTGAAGATTTTACAGAGGTCATCAATGCTTATATCATCTGGCAGCTCTAAGAAATACGAAAAGAAACGTGCCAGTTCATCTTTTATATCGTCATAGTTTCCCCTATCATAACAAAACACTCTCCTGTAGACCTTGGAAGTTTGTTTTCGGTAACCGTGAATGAACCAATGCCGCTGTCACATTCTTATGGTCCGAAATGCCAGGAATCACACAGACATTATCAATGGCACCCAGCAAGTTTACACAGTAATAAATCTAAGAGTTTTGAAAATCGCGTTCCCTCCGTAACCTACTGCGTTAACGTAGCAGCTTGGGCGAGTTGGTTGCACATTACGACACACACCACAGCGCACTATAGAAAACAACACTCACTCCAGACACACGAAAAATAAAGCGAAATTCAAACAAACCGCGCTGACTCACAACTCTTTTTATATAACTTTGTCTTCTTCAACCTCTAGCAACACCGAATTTCCCAAATCACGCGCTACGATCTCCTAGATGCCTAAGATTTTTTTCTCTTTTTCTGTCAGGTGTAAAGAAGGTGTACTAATACAGTTGTTAGAATTCCTGGCGATATGTTCTGCTTCGATAATTTCTCGAGTTAACTGGTTATTGTTCCTACCTAAAATTGTACAGGATGGCAGGTGAACGACGCACCCACAATCACGGCAGTGTATGCCTAGATGCCCTGAGTTGGCTCTGGTGCAGTTGGTTTTGTGTTCCCGGAGCCTATCGTTAAGGCATCGTCCGGTCTGACCAATGTACACTTTCCCGCACGAAAGTGGAAAGAGTACACCACTCCATCTGCACACTCAACGAACCTGTTCTGATGGTTTTTGGTGCAGCAGACTGTTCGGTGGGAATCAGGCGAGTTGACTTGTTTACACAAGTTGCCAAGCTTATTGGGTGCAGTGAAGACGACATTGATGTTGAACCTGTTGGCGATTTTTTTGATGCCATGGGAGAACCTGTGGAAGTAGGGAAGAACGACAGGTCTCGTAGATCTTTCTCTGGCTCTTGGTGTGACATACGTTCCCTTGTTTTTTGTTTTCAAGATGTTCTCTGCTATCGATGTTAATAACGACACGGGATATCCGGCGGATGTTAGTCTGGAAATTTGTGCGTCAAAGCTTACTGAAATAAGGTGCTCACAGGATTTTTGAAGAGAGTTGTTGAGACATAATTTGACGATTCCTCTTTTGACCAGCTTTGAATGTGCCGAATTGTACGGAAGAATTGGTTTTTTACCCCTTGGCTCATACTTCCAGCATATATGAGTGTGTTGTAAATTGAGCCTGAGATCGAGGAATCGGATTGATCTTTCTTCCGGGAGCTCATGTGTAATTTCCAGTGGTTTTAGGCAGTTTTTAAAAGTTGATAGAACACCGGCTACAGTAGTTGGAACAGTACTGTTCTCGGCGTCAAGAATGATCAAATAATCATCAACGTACCGAAATACTCTAGCAACTCTGGTGAAGTCAAGCCTATTGTTCAACAGTCTGTCTTGGTGAGCGAGATAGAGATCACTTAGCACTGGGGCTATGCAAGACCCAATGCAAACACCTTTCTTCTGAAGGTACGTTTTTTCTTTCCAGGTAATAAAGGTCGAGTGTAGATAAACCGAGAGTAGATGTAGAAAATTGTCTTCGGAAACACCCGCGGCATTTTGGAAGGCTATGCCACCAAAAGAATCAATACTCTCCTCTACACATCGCAAAAGGCCATCCTGGGGCAGTTCGTAGTAAAGGTCTTTTATGTCGATGGAAAAAGCTGCTTGGTGTTCATAACTCTGCTGTGACAGGAATTGCGATGACCTCGTTCCGAGAGCTCCTAATTACAGAAAAGGTCGATGAACACCAAGCAGCTTTTTTCCATCGACATAAAAGACCTTTACTACGAACTGCCCCAGGATGGCCTTTTGCGATGTGTAGAGGAGAGTATTGATTCTTTTGGTGGCATAGCCTTCCAAAATGCCGCGGGTGTTTCCGAAGACAATTTTCTACATCTACTCTCGGTTTATCTACACTCGACCTTTATTACCTGGAAAGAAAAAACGCACCTTCAGAAGAAAGGTGTTTGCATTGGGTCTTGCATAGCCCCAGTGCTAAGTGATCTCTATCTCGCTCACCAAGACAGACTGTTGAACAATAGGCTTGACTTCACCAGAGTTGCTAGAGTATTTCGGTACGTTGATGATTATTTGATCATTCTTGACGCCGAGAACAGTACTGTTCCAACTACTGTAGCCGGTGTTCTATCAACTTTTAAAAACTGCCTAAAACCACTGGAAATTACACATGAGCTCCCGGAAGAAAGATCAATCCGATTCCTCGATCTCAGGCTCAATTTACAACACACTCATATATGCTGGAAGTATGAGCCAAGGGGTAAAAAACCAATTCTTCCGTACAATTCGGCACATTCAAAGCTGGTCAAAAGAGGAATCGTCAAATTATGTCTCAACAACTCTCTTCAAAAATCCTGTGAGCACCTTATTTCAGTAAGCTTTGACGCACAAATTTCCAGACTAACATCCGCCGGATATCCCGTGTCGTTATTAACATCGATAGCAGAGAACATCTTGAAAACAAAAAACAAGGGAACGTTTGTCACACCAAGAGCCAGAGAAAGATCTACGAGACCTGTCGTTCTTCCCTACTTCCACAGGTTCTCCCATGGCATCAAAAAAATCGCCAACAGGTTCAACATCAATGTCGTCTTCACTGCACCCAATAAGCTTGGCAACTTGTGTAAACAAGTCAACTCGCCTGATTCCCACCGAACAGTCTGCTGCACCAAAAACCATCAGAACAGGTTCGTTGAGTGTGCAGATGGAGTGGTGTACTCTTTTCCACTTTCGTGCGGGAAAGTGTACATTGGTCAGACCGGACGATGCCTTAACGATAGGCTCCGGGAACACAAAACCAACTGCACCAGAGCCAACTCAGGGCATCTAGGCATACACTGCCGTGATTGTGGGTGCGTCGTTCACCTGCCATCCTGTACAATTTTAGGTAGGAACAATAACCAGTTAACTCGAGAAATTATCGAAGCAGAACATATCGCCAGGAATTCTAACAACTGTATCAGTACACCTTCTTTACACCTGACAGAAAAAGAGAAAAAAATCTTAGGCATCTAGGAGATCGTAGCGCGTGATTTGGGAAATTCGGTGTTGCTAGAGGTTGAAGAAGACAAAGTTATATAAAAAGAGTTGTGAGTCAGCGCGGTTTGTTTGAATTTCGCTTTATTTTTCGTGTGTCTGGAGTGAGTGTTGTTTTCTATAGTGGGCTACTGCAGTTAGTTCGTTAGGGAGCATAACTAATATTTTACATATATATTATACAAATATAGCTACTGTCAATTTAAGAAACGAAGGATATGGCTTAAATTGTTTATGCTTCTTGCTTTCATGACTCGTTCTTCGGGTTTCTTATCGGCTAATGCAGCCATCTTATTGGCTGAAGAGCGAAACAAAGGGCCTCGGAGTTCGCCACGTCTTGTGCTTTTTTGGCCGTCAATGAGTGTAGCCTTTAATGCAAGCTGTTTCTACAATATGACTGGGCATCGCGACGTGCCTTGTACATTTCGATCCCCGACATGGGTGGGATCACTAAGATGCTCCAGAGTCAACAGCGCCGACTACCAGTTGCGTCTAATCAATGACAATCTCCCTCTCCCTAAAGCAAACGCGGTCAGCGCATGAACAAGGGTCACGTATAGGATAGTACTCCCATATACGTTGTGCAAAATCCACTGTTTAATACATTTTTTCACGTGACGTTTCCATTTCGCCGAAGGACTACGTCTGTCGCTAATCAAGCGAATTAAATAAAAATTTGAACAAAGCAGCTGTTTCTCGCACGCGCACTAGATTTACTTTTTTTTTTTAACCAGTGGAAGTCTACCAACATGTATGATCGGAATGAAATCCTTCAATTGAGTTCAAGTCAAGTGTTTTAGGTAATATACTACCTTTACTTTTTGTCTATTTTTAACCTTTGTTTAAAGAAAAGTTCATGAATGCAAATGCTGGGTGTTGCGGCTTTGTCAACCGCGTGTCTGAGAAATATGTGCCGCGTTGATATCATTTCCCAGGCTTGCAGAAGTTAGCTATCAAAAACCTCAATCTCTTTGCGCCAAACAAAGCTTCTAACATTTAATAACAAGATTGCAGTTTGGAGGGAAATATAAAAAGACAACACGTACCTTTTTTACCGGTGATCCGGTCGGCACAACGTTATTTTAGTATCTTTCTTGTCTCGCTTGTAGTTCAATAATACAACAGTGAGCAGTTTTACCTTTGTAGAACACCGCCCGCTCGCACCGGGCACTTGATGAAGAGAGACAGCGAAAAAACAAACCAAGCTCCCGTAGAGTTGGTTCAAAACAGCTGCTCTCTTTTTTGTGTAACCTCTATGAAGTGCTTCATGAGGGTACAATTTTCCGCTCTGTTAAGCGGTTGGAAGTGGTAATAGGCGTCATAGGCAGCTGTGCGGGACCGTTCTTTTGACTACAGTCATCTGGACGGGCATCGTGCTGGCGTGCGGTCGTGTATCACTACTGCGTGGTGCACATTAAAGACGCCAGTCTACAATCTAAGAAAAAGGTAGTCATATGTGACTACCTTTGGGGTGATAAAAAGTTGTCCCAAATGCAACAGCCCCGACGGTAAAAGTGATGACCCCATGCGCAGTCAGAAAGTAGGTAGTCTAATTTGAATACCCCCTAAAGCAACATGGCGGCCGGTTAGCGGCGCTCGAATTCCCGGTAAGGCCTAGCGAACTGCACGGTTGTTCGGCCGAGTGAGAGAATAGAGCGCATGCGCCTATTTGTTGTCTTCCAAGCGCCATCAGACACTCTAAACATTCATCCCCATACACGGGTACCGTACCTATATCCTGTAAGGACGGCAATGTGTATGCCGGAATCTCCGCGATCACCCCCGGTGACACCTCGCTAGATTGACTGTATTTGTAGCGCCAGCGCAGAACGCTCAAAAAAAACAAAGAATTAGTACGCGAGGAATGGGCATGCCGACTTTTTTGAACACAACATATAGTTGTCGTATGCGGCGATGACTCGCTAGGTACCTTCGTCAAGACCTACAAAATGCGTTCAGCTCGCACTAACCCACCCGCTACCTTTTTTCGATATTTGTTTTGTTTGTGCCTACCTCTACCGACGTGGTTATCCATTCGTGCGCGTGTGTGCATGCACTTCGCAGCTCTTGGGCACAGAACGAGCATTTAGTTGGCTGCGGTGGCACAACTATTATGACTGTTATCGAACTGAGAGGTAAAGACGTATAGGGAGACCGGGCGTGCTAGTGGAACGCGGGTGAGCGGTCAGCTGTTTGTAGATGAATAGATATAATGACTGCTCAACACTTAGCTTCTTGAATCAGGGGGCAGCTTGCACCAGATAGAAAGTGTAGATGTAACCGCTAGATGGTAAAAACAAAAGAAGAAATGACCTCTTTGATTTTAGATTTCATGAGACAACACTCATTCTCCTGCGCATACCTCCAACCAACACACCGAACACTGTTACAGGCATATACAGGGTGTCTCATGAAAGGTGAACACATTCGATATTGCAAAAACTACGCGTCGCAACAACAAAAGGCTTGTGTCATGTTGTTCCTGGGCCAGGGGTTTATTTAGGAAAATTATTAAAGTCCGGGATAATTAAGCTGTTAATTATTTTTGTGTAATTACCTTTTTTAATATTGTGTTTAAGGGCATGGTTTCAATTAGAAAATTGCTCAGCATCATCAAAAAACAGTAAATCAACAAATTGCAGAACAATAGAAGGAACGCGAAGCATTCTACGGCTTTGTGAAAAACCGCACAAATTCGATGGGGTTTTAAGTTTCTGTTTGCTATCTGAGTGCATCTCGGCCCCGACGGCACCGGGCCCCGTGGAGAAATAGTGCAACCAACCTCTGCCGCGCTGTCATCGCGCCACGCAGCACTGTTTATTAGATCAATACAAGGAGTATATGCAAGTGTTATTGGTATGCAAATGCTATGTGTGTATAAATCGGCAGGCTAGACATATCTCTTAAATTAGCGCTATAAAGGGCAACACGATATGAAAGCAAACGACTAAAGTAACAGCGCACGGCTTGCTCCCGATCAGTTTCTGTTTCAGATTCACGCAGTGATAAGCGTACTCAAGCCATGTTGCCCATTGCTCGTTCCGCGCGTGTAATAGCAGAACAAGTTTCAACAACCTTTGCGTTCCTAGTCAGTAATTGGCTAAAGTAGCATAATTCTTACTCTTGTGTTGTTCAATTCGTTCTTTTTTACTTAAATTCAGTCCTTGAAAATAGGTGACTGTTAATTGTTGCGGACAAGCGCTAGCGGCACGCTTTCCCGTGTTGGTTTAGTGACCGATGAGTCGGCCCACTCGCTTCCCTTTAAAAGCCCCTAAGTTAAATATGGGCAGTGTCTATTCTCCCGGCACCTGAGAAAATAATTTCCAAAATTCTACCGGCAGTCGCCTCCCATTGGCTGTCTGAAATGATGTGACAACTGCTGGTAGAATGCTGGCTTTCTTATTCTTGTGGCATTTCGCGGAAACCCCTTGCATGGACAACTTTTCGTGGCAACAAGTTTCGTGGACACACGTTTCGTCGACACTAATGTTTCATCGACAATCGTCACGCGAATCGCACGCTGTAGGGACATTTCGTCGCGCCTGTATCACCGAGGAGAGTGTTAAGCTACCTGGTCCACCCGTTCACGCCGCTTCGCGGCGACAGTCTGCGGCGGCTTATTACAAACATGTTAATCCACTTGGGACACCCGTACACGCCGCTTCGCGGCGATAGTCTGGGGCGGCTTACAAAAAAACAAAAGCTAATCTGAGCTGTTGATGGGCCAATGGGAAGCGACTGACAGTAGAATTTCAGGGAAATTGTCATCCCGGGTACGGGGAGAATAGTCACTACCTTGAATATCAAACACTTATGCAATAAGAAAAAAAAGGTATTGGGGCTTAATCATTTAAAACAAAACTAGCATATCCGAGTTTTTGTTTTCTTTTATCTACTGGATTTGGAGAGCATAAACATCCTTATCAAATTAATTTAAATATTTCATTTTCTCTTGGCAACAAAAGGTTCACACTTTTCAAGCATGGGAGCACTTCATATAAGCAGTGTACTAAACTCAAAACATTAGGGCATTACAATCAAAACTATACTGTATATATATAGTGGCTCTAATATAGACAAAGTGTTAAGGTGACAATTGTTTGTATTCTTTTATTTCCCAAGCGTGATATACAATTTTATATTAAAAATATTTTCATTTATATAATAATTAAATCATTTAAAGCAACCTTGTAAGTACTTTTAAATCATTGCTAAAATGGAAATCTGAAAAGCAGTCTTTTTTCTAGCGCTGGTCTATCAAACTATAATAATTATAGTAATGATACTTTCTGAAGTCAGAAACAACTTGGCAGCATTTTATACACCTTTCCTAAAAACGCTCCTAGGCCGCCGCCATGTCGCTGATGCTGATGCAGCTGCTGCGACTCTCGCGCCCTATCAACTAGAACAGTGGTTCTCAAATGGGGGTCCGCGGACCCTTTGGGGTCCGCGAAGGCCTTCTAGGGGTCCGCGAAGCCCTGCCTCATCAATCAAACCTGGCAATAAAAGTTTTTTTTTTTTCAGGTTGAGCAGGAACGTTTAAATTTCCTAGTGAAATTTTTGGTGCGTATATCAATGAGAGGAGACTGCTTCACACTAGCTCTTTGTTATTTCCACTAATTGAATCATTACTATAGTTAACCTATACGTTTCCCTTCATCTCACAACTAACGGGGTCCTCCATCATCCCCGCCGATCCAAAAGGGGTCCGCAAAGCATCATTGGTTGAGAACCACTGAACTAGAAACTTTCTGCCACTCTCTTGGACTGCGGAAACCCGCTCAGCGCGACACTCTACCTATGTTTTGCGGTTTTGTATTGAACGTTTTCTGGTACCTCTTGAAAGTTTCCACTTATTTATTCTGGTGCATGCTGCATACCCTTTCTGTGTTATCTTCCGCTCTGAGAAATAAGGCCGGTAAGTGCCCGCCATTGAAATGTTTCTCCTTGACATTCACGGGAAACGAAGGAGGGGAAGGACGTCGAACGTTTCTCGACGCAATTTTGCAAATTATGACAACTGTTCTCCCCCGTCCCACAGCTATTCCGCGTAGAGTCCTTCTCAGTCATGGCCAAAAGTAGTTGGTCGGGTTCGAGTCAGTCGCGCCTGTTCCTTTGCCTTAGTGTTGATGTGAAAGAACGAAGTTCTCTCCAAAATGTGCCCCAAAAAGTCATCTTGGATTCCGTTCGATCATCAAGATATGACTCTCGTCGACGGTGACTGTGTTATTTGAGATGTTTCTCAAATAAAATATTTTCAGATAACGCTCCATCGTGTGGTACGTACAATATATTGTTCGAATGTTAACACTTGCAAAATTTTTCGTCCGTGTCCTGTCCATCGGTAAACGCGTTATTTGTGAGCGTGAAAAATGAATGCCTTTCCGCTATCTTCTGCTGTAAATCATTTTCTTCAGCCAAGAGCTTCGTCATTTGACACGCGGCTAATCTGGCGGCGCCGCCAAAACTTACAGTAAAAAAATAAATAAATAAAAACGCGACAACTGACATTTTAGTCGCTTTCGTTCTGTCGCGTCTACCCAAGAAAAATAGTGTACTTTTCTTTTGCTTTTCTGTTTGTTTCAAATGTGATACAATGTTTTCTCAATGTCCTCGGGAAAATACATACATCATGAAAAACAAAATACAGTGGGAAAAAAAGGAAGAATTTAGCTGCCAGTAGTGTTTGAAACTGCGCCTACGCAGGTGTACTGGCACCTTTGAATATGAAACAAAGCAATAAACTTACATAAAAACAGGGAACATTTACCAAAAAAACAATGTTTGTATGCATTACAAACATATCAGATAATCAAAACATGAAACACAGCAGTCATTTCACCACTCTAAAAAAAGTATGCGAAAATACGTTTAACACAAATAGGGATATGATTTACACCAATGAAGATACTGGGTCATGAAACCAAAGTTTCAGCAATAAAAACAAGATATGAGTGGAGACCAAAAAGTAACCGGAATTACTTTCAGGAGGGCGGGGCGTTCATAGTACTAGCTTCCGCCTCTAGCAGCGCTTAGCGGCACCCTTTCCGAGTCAGTTTGTTGACCGGCGTCGTCTGCTAAGGGTCTGGTGGCATGTTGTGAATTTTTTCTCCAAGCGCTTGAGATTCATTCCTCGTTTTTTGCAATGTCTGATTTAAAGCATCTTCCTCATTCACAAAACGATTTCCTTTCAAGACTTCTTTTGTAAAGACGAAGAAAAAAAGTCACAGGGGGTGGGGTCCTGAGAATACGGGAAGGGAGGAGCTGTGTCACGTCATTTTTGCTCTAAAATTGTTGAACTGACCGGGCAGTGTGTGCTGGGGCATGGTAGTAATTCAGCGACCATTCCCCTTCTCCCTCGCATTGGGGTATTTCTGCTTTACTGAGCTTCGCAAGCGCCGCAAATTTGCCAGTTAAAACACCTGTTGAACCGTTTCACTAAGTGGAACAAACTCGGAGTGAACAAGCCCAAATTTTTCGATGTTTTCATCAGTCGAGGAGGTTGAGGGTCGCCCTGAACGAGGTTTGTCGTCCATCAATAATTCACCGGCCTAAAAGCGAGAAAACCACTCTTGGACTTGCGATTTCTTATCGGCATCTTCTTTGTAAGCTCTCTGAAGCATTACAACAGTTTCCGCAACTGTTTTCCCTAAAAGGAAACTAAATTTCACGGCCGCATGCTACTCCTTCATATCAAATATTGCAAAAAACAAAATAAGAAGAAGAGATATTGTGAAGCGTTTGGGAAAACAATTCATAGCAGACAGTGCCGTTAGGCTAACTCACTCGGAAGGGGTGTGCTAAGCTGCTAGCGGCGCAAAATGGTACTACCAACGGCCTGCCTTTCAGAAATTCATTCCGGTTACTTTTGTGTCCCCTCTCGAATTGATTCACTGTGCCAAAAACCAGGGCCGGCCCTAGAGGTGGGCAACTTGGGCGGTCGCCCAGGGCGCCATCATAAGGGGGCGCCGCCGCGCCTCCCTCTTGAACCTTTTTTCTTTCTGATTTATTTGAACAAGGCGCTTGACAGGACGCTATACGAGTGCACCTTTCCAAGAAACACTCGACCCCAGGAGCAGCAAACCGTTTTCGAGCGAGCCCAGTCACTGCGTGTGAGGCAAGAGTCTCGCCAGTGTCCCTGCTAACCATAACCAAGTGGACTGTGATTCCGATAGGCGCAGCCTGCGTAGGCGCAGTTTCAAACACTGCTGGCGGCTAAATGTTCATCTTTTCCCGCTGTATTTTGTGTTTCATGGCGCATGTATTTTCCCGAAGTCACTGACAAAGCATTGTACCACCTTTTAAAACAAAAAGCAATAAAAAACCTATGAACTGTTTTTGTTGGGTACGCACGCGACAGAACGAATGCGACTGAAATGTATAGTTCTAGTTTTTTCTTTTGTTCTTTTTACGATATATTTTGACGGCTCCGCGCGATTTTCCGCAAGTCAAATGACAAAGCGCTTAGCTGTCAAATATAAATTACAACGGAGGAGAGCCGAAAGGCATGCATTTTTCAAGCTCACAAATAACGTGTTTACCGATGGACAGGACACGGACATACAAATTAAGAAAGTGTTAACATTCGAAAAATATATTGTACGTGCCACACGATGCAGCGTTATCTGAAAAGAATTTATTTGAGAAATATCTCAAATAACCCAGTCACAGTCGACGACAGTCACATCTTGACGATCGGACGGAATCTAAGATGACTTCGTTTTGGGGCACGTTTTGGGGAAAGCTTCCTTTTTTCACAACAGCACCAAAGCAAAGGAACGAACGCGACTGACCCGTTTCCCACCCCAACCCGGACAACTATTTTTGGAGTTGGCTGAGGACTCTACGCGGATTATCTATGAAAGAGGGAGAACAATGTTCGCGAAATCGGCTTGAGGGTCGTTCGACGTCCTTCTCCTCCTTCGTTTCCCGTGAATGTCGAGCAGAAAAGCTTGGATGGCAGGCCCTTACCAGCCTTATTTCTCACAATGGAAGATAACACAGAAAGGGTATGCAGCACGCATAAAAAAAAATGAAGTGAAAACTTTCAAGATGGGCGAGAAAACGTCAAATGCAAAACCGCAAAAACGTTGGTAAAGAACCGCGCTGAGCGGGTCTTCACAGTTCAAGAGGGTGGCAGAAAATTTCTAGCTGATAGAGGGCGCGAGAGTCGCACTAGCCGCATCAGCATCAGCAACATGTCGGCGACCTAGAAACGTTTTTTGGAATCGCCGACCATTTTTTAGAATGCTTGTCTTGTCTGATAAAATGCTCGTTTTGGGACATACCACCGTGGGCCATAGTCACATGTTTACTAACAGCGTGATGTCGATAGCTAGGGGTGTATAAAGAGGGAGGGGGAGGGGGGGGGTCGCCACGGTCGAGTTTGCCCAGGGCGCTTGATGGTGTAGGGCCGGCACTGCCAAAAACTTCTGATGTATGCTATGTTAAAAAAAAGGATGGCAACCAGTCAATTAGGCTCAATAGACCAGACCTTATGCGAAATTGCTTGGTGGTGTGACAACACTGAGAGCGTCGCCATTTTAATGTTGACAAGCATCGTGGGTACCGAAGCACGGTGGAGGCATCGGAAACAACAGTACGGGCACGTGTGCGATGGCGCGGCAGCTGTGTTTTCCGCCTTCCGACCATGAAATGAATTGAGCCCGAACAGTTTAAACAACCTACCACAACTGTCTGATAAACCTCTCGGAGGCTTGTGCACGCTGGCGACAACCTCGTCGAACTAGCGGAGCAAGTCCTACGCCTTCACAGTGGAAGCTTACACACGGCGGGTTGCCGCCAGCATGTGCACAGGGCACCGAGAGTTTCATCAGACAGTTGCAGAAGGTTCTTTAAACTGTTAATCCACATTTTATGGTCGGAAAGCGGAAAACACAGCTGCCGCGCCATCGCACACTGCCCGTACAGTTGTCTCCGATGCCTCCACCGTGCTTCAGTACCGACGACGCTTGCCAACATTAAAATAGCGACGCACTCAGTGTTTTCAGACCACCATGCGATTTCGCATAAGGTCTATTGAGATGAGACAATTTTTACTGCGACAGACCCTTTCATGATTCCATCGAGCAACATTGGCGGTCACCATTTTTTGAGCGCGAAGCCTGTAATTGAATCAGAGTTCCCCGCCGAACTCTGACGCAGTATTTGTTCTCGACACAAGCCAAGTCGAGTTCACGCCGAATGCTAGCACAGCCCTCGTGTACAATACATGCCAAGAGTGTGTGCCCAAACAATGGCGGAATTCCATAAGTGCTGCTGCAGCTACGATACTCCGCTCACTTTTCAGCTGAGACTGAGGTGGAAGCTATCTTCTCCTTAGATCACTCATACGCCGCCCTTTCACCACGTCATCACGCTCCCGGCCAGACCCACGCTCGGAGAGCCGAGTCAGGGATAAGAGGAGGCGGCTGATTGGTCCTGCAGGCACGTAGTCCCCACTGTAGTATCAGCTTAAGGATGAGCAGAGTATAAATGGCGCACACTTTTGAAAAGGGTCTATTCAAGGGTTGCTGAAAAGGTGTTGGTGGCGGCCATACAAACGTCAGAAGTGCATACTGCAATCTCCACTCCGTCTCCTATCATTATTATAATAGTCTTTGTTCTTGTCGTGGGCAACACTGGAACTCACCGCTGCCACCATGTCGTGGTTGAGACAGGTTAACGATGACAATTTGTTTATTGCATACTTTACGTGGTCTTGTGGGCTGTCGGGTTGGTGGCATCATTTACATGATGGGCATTGTCTGCTAACCCTCTTTCATGTTTTTTTTTTGCTGGTGCTTGTTGCATGAGGTGCTGCTCTCGGCGGTAGGCTCTGGTTGCCCACACCAGTTCTAAATCACTGGTGATAAATCTGCAAGAATGTAGCAAACAGAGATATTTTAGGCTGGCTATATGAAACATTGTTTTCAACATTTTGACATGGCAAGGGAAACACAATTTTGGAAGCGTCACGGGCTTAACCAAAAAGCGCCCCCCTCCAAAGGATTTGGGATTCATTTCCACCACCATAGCAATGGTCTGACAAGTAGCTGAAATCTCATTACATCTTAAAGTCTCAATAGCTGCAATTCCAGTCTCCCGAGTTTACATGCAGCAACCGCTGAAATAGTGACATGTATTTTTGCTATGATCACTATCAAAAATACAAATTAATTCATGCTGTATAGAGCCGAAACGTTTCGAGTGATAACAGGCAACTGTGCCTATGTATTTTGCTGATGCACCTAGAACCATAAATTACAAAACCAGAAAAAATAAAACTATAAAACATATTTGTCAATTAACCCTCTGTGCTTGCAGTGATAATGCAAGTTAACTACCAACATATACAGATTCATTACAAAAATGTGTTTAATATGTATCTTAATATGTAAATGCTTCGGTCCGTCGTGTGAATCGGCTATTATAGCCGATTCACACGACGGACCGAATCGCGATTTTCGTCCGCGGACCGTGTACCACGTGACCGGCACGTCACCGATTCCTGCGATCCGCGCCTCGTCCGCGGACGCGCGGACTGATAAAGCCGAGCGCCTTTTTCACTCGCGGACTTTTAGCGGGAGATCGACTTGAAAAGCGTTTAGTCTGGCAACGGTACATTGTTTTCTCTTTTTTGTTTTGTTTCTCGGCGATGAAAACAAAAATGGCGCATCGTTGTGTGTTGGGCGTTCGCTGGTTCATTTTGTCGCGCGTTTCTTGGTTTCACGTGTGAAAGAAACTGCAGAAACTTGTCTGGCTGACGCGACGCAGGTTCCGGTACTCCTCCGGGTGCGCGTCAAGAAGCTCCCGTCAAAACTCGTCTAGCATGCCGCGATAATTCTTGCACGTCCAATCAGGATTTCACCGAGCAAGACCTCTCTTGTGGCTGTTGTGTACTTGAGTGTTGTGCACGAGCGCGGAGTGCGTGAAGGCATCTTCGAACGCCCCTCCGCGAGCCCAGAACTTCGTCGCTTCTACGCGGAACCCTTCTCGAGCAGGACCATGCCTGTGTCACTCTCATGCTTTGGGTCAGTAAAGCTTGTGGCGCTTCGCGCGAAGCCTATCACGGTGTTTTGTCTCGATCTTTACGTAACAGCGGCGTACGATATATTATCGCGGTTGCAAACGTCGATTTCTCTCTTGGACAACGGTGCCACAGTGCGATGTTGGAGTTTCGCGTCACTGTGGGGTGGCGAACATGTTCGGTCCGTCACCGCTGGCGTCTGCTCGTCGTGTCCCTCGTGTGGATGCGCTTGGGAGACGGACGATCCGCGGACATGTCGTCACGTGATCAATCCGTCCGCGGATCAGTCCGTCGTGTGAATCGGCCATAAGGCTGGCTTGTCGATACTGACCAGCTGTAGGTGTAAATAAATCTCATTGCCTTTGTATTTTCTCCAACTTCGTTATGTTTGCCGCCGTATGTGGATCCCATACCATGGTAGCGTATTCAAGAATAGGCCGTACGTAAGTTTTGTTGGCAATCAACTTTGCTGATATGCTAGAAAGACCCAAGGACCGTCTTAGATAGCCTAGCTTTTAGTACGCGCGATTCACAATGTAGTCGATGTGGTTGTTTCACCGCAGATCGTATGATATGATGACTCCAGGTATTTAAAAGATTCCACTTTTTGCAAAGGTTTGCCATCTATCTTGTAGGGAAATTGTGAAATGTTCTTCTTTTTTCGCGGGATGGTCATACATACGGACGAATTGTTGCGTTGAGTGTCATCTGCCTACGTTTTCCATCACTGATTATTTTTTTCCAAGGTGTTTTCGATATGGAGGTGATCTTCAGGAGCAGTAACTTCTTTATAAAGGATGCAGTCGTCTGCAAAGGGATTAATCTGGACCGTAATGTCGTTTAAGACATCATTAATAAATACAAGAAATATTAGGGGCCCGAGAACAGATCCCTGCGGTACTCCAGCGTCAACAGAAACGGGATCAAAGAATGTACCATCAATTACAACGGCTTGGCGACGAGACGATAGATAGTCACTAATCCAGTTCGTGATCGTGACGTTTCTTAAAATTGATTTTAGTTTTATTAGTAGCTTAGTATAATAGCACGAATAATGTCCCTGATGACTCAACAAACTAGTAAGAGGGAATTACTACATTCTCCCTTCTCTTTTTATTGTTTTTATCAAAACCTAAAGAAGGACATTAGGGGTGCACGGAATTGAGAGTTAAAATATCCCCAGAAAACTTCGAAATGGTTGAAATATGATCCATGCTATCCCTAAATATAATCACACGCTTGTATTTTCAGCAAATGGCTATATTTTTCGTCCTAACCGACGATTCTTGCGAGCGCTTCAAAATCAGCCATCGAGTCGGCGCGATTCGTCTCAATATATTTGGCCGTGACGTCACGCTCGCAACGTCACGAGCCCGTACAAAGTCAAAGGTACCGTAATTACGATCGTCGTCACCAGGGGGCACCAGCTTTATCATAACCTGTTACACCCGCCAAGTGGGAATACCCAAGGTATGGTGTACTAGAACTGAGAGATGCACCAAGCGCCGCCTGCTCTCGCACGCCTCATTCAGACACGCCACGCCGTGGCGTTGCTCCTGATGGGCCCGTGTCGTGCGACATTCCAACAAAGCACGGTCCCCCAACTACCAGGTGCTATTGGGAAATCATTTTACTCGTCTTAAAATTGCTTTCCTTGCGTTTACGGACAAACGTTTGCTGTTTGTGAGCAGCTGACATATAGGAGACCACGTCTACACAAATAAATGAACGCTAAAATTTCGCTTCCGTACCCTTTTAAAGCAGAACAAACAACTACTGCTCTCCCTTTCTTCCCTTTCTTAATATTTTTTTTAACAATAGCTACAGGGACACTACAACAGCTGCCTTTACATGAATGCGACTTAGTCGCAGCGAATCCAGTTGTCGCATTCAATGCGATCATGTGAACAGAATAATGCTCTAAGGAAGCGCATTGCATTCAAGTCGCTAGACAGAGGTGGATCGAGACGGCGAATGCGCATTCTTTCAGCCCATTGAAACGGAGGTCGCATCGCATTTTGGAACGGGGAGGAATATGGGAAGGCGCTCGCTGTGGGAGCGAGTGAATAGCTGTGAACATGGCGGCAGCCAAACCCGTCGGCGACGCAGAGAGCAGTCCCATGTGGTCGCCCGCAGTTTTGTCCCGAGAAGAAACGCGAGCTTTTATTGCCATCTTAAGTGAGCTAAATAGAGCTGAACTGCTCGGTGGGGGCGGCACCCGTTCAAGCCTCACGAAGTACGACTTCAGCGTCTGAGGGAGTACCTAAAGGCCTCGGCGCAAGCACGAACGCCGCCGAGAGCTCCGAGCACTGCATGATAGCGCAGCCAGGAACGGCACCTGCCTCGGTGCCGTTCCTGGCTGCGCCGGAGCCTTTCAGCCTCGGTGTTCGGTTTGTCCGGTCGCGGTCGGCGAGGTTTCGCGAGGCGAAGCGCGGTGGCGTCCTCAGAGTGTCCGCAAACGATTTCGTTCGCCAAGGGCTTGCGCACAAACGACGCCTCTGGTTCAGAGTGGCTCGGCGGCCCGGCCGGGAGTTCAAAACGCTTGGGTTTTGATGTTTCTTCCGTCTCGTAACTTATTGCACAGCATCGAAGACAGTGAGAACGCTCTTTACGCTCGCCGAAAGCGTCGAAATGCTTTCACGTGCGATGCACCGGAAAACGTGGTCAAGTGGTGCGGCTGGTGCCGGCAACGCAGCTTTGACTTTTACCTTTAACACGGCATGGCGCCACCTTCGCGTAGGGCTTGCTGCGCATTAATG
Source organism: Ixodes ricinus (assembly GCA_037355805.1). Lineage (NCBI taxonomy): Eukaryota > Metazoa > Arthropoda > Arachnida > Ixodida > Ixodidae > Ixodes > Ixodes ricinus. The sequence goes on along the minus strand of JAZHYW010009227.1, from coordinate 12,680 downwards.
CAAACGTTGCCGCGTCGGCTTTATTCGAAGGACGCGGCTCAGCAACTACGGGTGCAACTCAAAAATTCAATGGAAGCTGATATTTAGGAGAACAGTACGGGCGGCGTACGCGCTCCCATACATCTGAGCATGTTTTCTCTGTCGATCCTCGGTCTTAGTGTTCATTGGTTCAATATATGATCAGATAAGTATACGACTAGTGATATTTTTAATAAGCTTCACAATAAAATACGACAAAAAGAATATCCTTGCCACATTTCGGCAAACACCCACGTCAAACCAAGCACACGGCCAGCTGTTGCTGCTCTCGCTGTGTTGCTTCTCCAGTGTTGCTGCTCGTGCTGTCAAAAGTTTTATTCCAGAAATTTACGTGAACTGCACAACAGATGTGATCTTGGCGGATCTTGAAAAATCACGAAAGCTAAAAAGGAACACATTTTATAGTCTTTTTGTAGTAATTTAAGTTTCTAATATCATTTACGGCTCCTGCACGCGAACATCAACTCAAGATCCAGAAATCCCACAAAAAGAACAAAAAAGGACAACAGTTGAAGAAACAAGAAGCAAGAGCTAACAAGAAAAAAATATGTATGTGTGTATATGTATAAACGTATGTTACGAAGCAAACCAATAAATGCACCGCGGATACTGCAGCCTTGTTACGGGGGTGGTCGCGTTTCTCCCCATTTATTCAAGCGGCATTGATTAAGAGAAAAAAAAAACACTAAAACTTGTCTTATTAATTGGCGTGAATTTGTTATACCTCGTGTGGGACAGGGTAGAGAGAGCTTAATTTTTCAATTTTATTTTGACTCTCTCCACTTAGAACTCTGCCTGCACGTGAATATCGGATTCTAAAGTGAACCCCACTCCCTCCCCATCGTCCCCTGCAGAAAAGTATTCATTCCACAGCTGTTTGGGGTCGTCACTTTGCCCAAAGGCTAGGGACTCACCCTTTGGGGTGGTCAAAGCATACAAAACGCCATTTTGACTACCCATGGTAGTCATTTTTGTTTTTCTTAGAGTATAGCTGTCATACCGCACTGGCTAAATCGCTCATCTGTAGCTGAGAGGCAAGTCACCCGTTTTGGCCGACTGACTTGCTGCTGTATTAACATACACAAAACACACTACAGTCAATGGCCTACACGAATGGGAGCAATTAAAAAACGCAACGAATTCAAACCCAAATATTGCTCAAAAATATTTCGTTTCCAGTGCAGCAAAATAACAACTGGGCCTAGGTCGGAGCATTTTGTTATTTTCGAAACGTAATGCAAACCTATCTCATTCTTATTAAATCTTCGGCTCATGATTCGATAATGAAGTGCACTAAAAATAAATTTTATACTGAGTATGGTAACTGTGAGTGCTTAACTTTACGCAAAGTTGCTTTTCCTCCAGTATAACCAGTACAAACAAAAACGTTGGAGCGTTTAAAGCGTCATGGCAACTAAAGGTGGCATTGAGAATATCGACCAATCACAAGAACATTCCGGTCAATCAGAGAAATAAACACTAAGGTTTCTTTGTCTTGCCTGCCCTAGTTATACATATACTTAGGTGTTGCAATAATTTCAAGAACTGCGCCGTCTTACAGGTACTTCTCTGTAAAACATACTATATTGGGTCATACAAGCTTGGAAAGGTTAAACTCGTTTTCTAGGATAAAGAAAAGAAACCAAACCGTAGCCAAAGTAACGAATTCTATGAAACGAAATGATGGATCCATGGACACGTGCACTAAAATTTCTAAACTCCTGTAAAGTACGACAAACTCCAGACAAGCCTCTCTCGTAGTTTCCAACCAATAAAATTCGACGACTTCTCCACGTGTGTATCGCTCACCTCGCAAAAAAAAAACACAAAAAAAAGAATAATCTTTTTTTTTTTTTTTACTACGCATGCGTGATCGAAACAATGGGTGTGCAAGCTTAACTGCACCAAACTCATGTCTTGTACTAAAATTCCTGAGCCACGGCCATCGGTGTCGCATGAGACAGCCAGGATAACGGGAAGAAATCAAATCAAAACACGGAATGATTTATTTTATGTTAATGCAGAGATAACCATGAAAATATATGATTAGCTAACTTTTACTTTGTGTTATTTTTCTGTTCATGCCAATGTATCCAAACGGCAGTGACAAAAAAAAATTTCACGATCCGTCAATTTCCGTTTTAAACTCTATAAAAAAAGGATCTAAACAATTTCTGGTGCAGGCAAATTTGTACAAACCAAATGGGTGATAACTATGAATGCGATAGCATTTATCGTTGCACATACGGGCAGGTGCTCGGTTGCCCGCTAAATTTAGCGGGGAAACTGAATTGATGTGTTGGTCGCGTGACGTATATTTTCCGCTAAATTTAGTGAGGAAACTGAATTGGTGCGTGGCTTACGTGACGTCAATTTTCCGCTGAATTTAGCGGGGAAATTGATTTGGTGGACAGGTCGCGTGACGAAACAATTTCGCCGAATTTAACCGGGATACTGATGTGGTGCATAGGTCACGTGACGTAATTATTCCGCTAAATTTAGCGAGGAAAAATATTCGAGGCCAGGAAATACCCACACTGAAATTCTTTAGTTGTTGCTTAATATTGCTATCGCATTAATACGATCTGGACATTCTTTTGTGGTGCCTGAGACCAATTTCATTCGCAAAAGAAAATCACAAATATTTACGCCAGGATTTCGATCACGAATTAACCCATCCTAAGTGTTTCTCCCTTCCTGGTTTTAATGGCGAAAGCTTATTGGCGAAGATATTAAAAACGGGCAGTGCCTTGTTGGTGTTGCGAAAGACATTACAGGATTTTTAATTGGTTCTGAACTGCAGCGGTGTTGTCGAAATGACGTCAGTGTGTCGTCAGCAGCCGGTATACCAAACATTAACCCCGTCGCGCACAGCAGTTATGCTGCACTTCTACATGAGTCGTTACTGTTAGGCTGTTGTTTAGCGACGCTTACATAGTCCGCTTTTGGTTTAGCGCACTTGAACAGATGTTATAAGCCCGAATAGAATAAAAAATAAATATAAAGTCATGACCGTATGTCGTCTATTTTCTCCAAGCTAAGTTTGAGTACCATCTCGTGAGTGTAAACGGGCAAACGTAACACTCTACTTACTTTATCAAACCTCGCCTTTTCAATCGCTCGTGTATTCTGAATATATTCTTTTTTTATTTCGCTCGTGTAATCTGAAGACCGGCTGACCTGCTCTGCTTTGCGTACAAAAAGAGTTGCGTTCCACAGACATTGCCACCAAGGGGTCATACAAAAATGATCAGCCGGATATAAATTTTGTGATATTCATGCAACCAGAAATACGTTGACTTTTAGGTATCACAGCCAAATATCGGGTCTTCATATTACAAACCGGGTTTAAAGTTTTCTTCTTTTTTTTTTTCTGGAATGATCATGCGACATTTGACGGCAGCGTGAGCAAGAAAACATGACGGTAGCTATGGGAAAAGATTGGACTTTTATTCAACGTTATATAATGTGCAAATATCAAATTGGGAGTGATGAAACCATTGGGTTGTTTATTGTTTGCTTGCATTAGTCGGACGCCACTACATCACATGAATGGGACATAGTTTTGATTTCAAATATATCCGTATGTTCTGTCAAACAAAACAGCAATGATGGCTGGCCCAGACATTTGCGTCTGACTACAGACTTCGCTACGACCGATTTGATAGCGCTTACGACCGGCTTTGATGCTGCGTAGCTGGTCGTCGGCTCCCACGCGAGGAGCTTTTTCATCATTTCTGGTTGTAAGTTGTCACAATCGTGTGAACCAACCTGAACAGTGCAAAAAGCTCAGGCCCCACACAATATTCGGGTGAAGGTTTGCCTGAGCTTTATTATTTCCTGATAGCCGTGATCAGTGTTGGCGCTAACGTGTTACAATTGTAGCGACGCTACCGCTACCGCATTAATAGGGATTTTTCGTAGATCGTTTTCGCCGTCCCGCGACGCCCTCCGCAACCCGCTAGGATACCCGGAACTCTACAGTCAAGGCTATCGGCACGCCGGCGCGGTAGCAACTTCTTCGTTTCGGAGGGCTTAGCGGAGGGGAAAACCCGGTCTACGAAAACTCCTAATTTTTGGGTAACGTTCTCGTTAGGTTGTTTTTTTTCCTTTTTAAGCGGTAACGCATAGCGTGCTTACGTTACTTATTTCATGTAAGAGGTGACGTAGTTACGTTACTCTTTCCATCTTCTCCCCAAGACTTGAAAAGGTTACAAATCAATTTTTTTTCTGTCTAGGCGCCAAGTCATATGATCTTTCACTCATTACACATTCCTTCATAAGTTGACGGTACGTGAGAAGAGTGCAAGAATTGCGTACCTTCAAACGGTATACCGGCGGAATATGATTCGTGTAAAGGACCAGCTTGCTCGCGGCAGTTTTGAGTTGTAAATAAAACGTATTCAAATTCAGCTGGTCTTACTTTGTGTGCAAATGCCGGAGGCCGATTCTTCTTTCGAGTTCTGAGAGAACACGTCATAAATCAGTTTAATATATATTACGCTCGCGTTTTTTCCTCTTTAGTATTTAGGTGGAGCTGTAAAAGGGAATATACGTATCGATGTTAAGTTTTAGCATTGGCATAATGTTTCTTGAAATACGCCGCTTATGACCACTTATGACCAAAACAGTAAAGCGTTCTAATTTCATAAATAAGAAGCCGCACAAAAGTAACGTGCCCAAAGTTTTTTTTTTTTGGTAACTGTAACGGTAACGCATTCCTATAATTTTTATGTAACGTAGGCCGGTAACACCTTCATTTTGTTCTCAAGTAAAAAGCGACGAGTTTCGTTTATTTTTTTCAGTAACGCCCACAAAACTGCCCATGGTCTATGTATAAAAATAAACCGGGACGTTTATTGAGTTTTTGCTTATTTTATTATTTAAATATGTTGAATCATTAACATTGTAAATGTTCCCTTTACCTGCAAGTGTGCGTGTGTGTTTTTTTAACGATACGCGTTTAGCGTATCGTTAAACGCGTATCGTTTAACGATACAAGTGTAAGAAAGCTTTTCTGAAGGAGCGACGTTACTTCCACATACGTCAAACATCATCCTAATTTTTTCGCAGATACCAGCACTTAGTTTTAGCAGTTCAGCAGTACACTGTACTTAATTTTACCTTAAGACGCACCCCATGTTACGAGCTAATGGGACTTATCGGACAGTGTCAAAAGCGAACCATCGTGGTGCTCGTCATGTTACTATGCGTGTTCCATCATCACTGAACCAATCACATACATCGGCCATGTGACTTGCCGTTTCGAGGCTACTTCATTGGTCCCATTACCGCGCACAGTCGGCTGCGTCTGGACCTATGCTTACACGAAGTATAGACCAACTCAACTCATTCGCGTCACGCCACAGCGGTGGCGCTGCTGTTGGTACTGCGCATGCGCAAACGCTTCGCTCCTCCCAAATTCGGTTTCTGCGCACGCGCAGTGCACACACCTGGTGTGGGCAAAGGGGCTTCTTTGGAAACACTGTGTTGGTGTATAGCAAACATCCAAGCTAGCCTCACAAGAACGAGGAACCCTCACTGACTCTCTGTGGGATGATGTTCAAGAGTCACCTTACCAAGGACCTGGTAAATGCCCTGCGATGGGATTTATTCAGAACTGCCACCTTCAAAGAGCGGGGAAGGGGCGGGGGCAAAGTGATAGACAATGGTAGTGGAAAATATTTGAAAGGGTGTGTGTGCGGGGGGGGGGGGGGGGGGGGGCGGGGGGGGCTGACTACAAGGGGTATTCGTTGGGGATCGGTGGTCTATGAATCACACACCCCGTATAGCCGGTAGTGATGCAAAACTATCGATCAATTGAGTATCGAAACTGTCGATAGTTTTTCTAGAACAATCAATAGTGTCACACAACTATCGATAGTCGACTATCGATACTTTTACGATAGTCGACTATCGATAGTGCTATCGATAGTTTTACGATAGTTGACTATCCAAAGTGCTATCGATAGTTTTCTCGATAGTCAACTATCGATAGTACTATCGATAGTTTTTTTTACTATCGATAGTCAGATTTCTGGAAACTATCGATACTATCGATAGTTTTGCACCATGCACTAGCAGCGGGTCCCTCTTTGCCTGTTTGCCTTCGAGGTTCAGCCAGATTCAGCGGGCTACCGCATGGTTTAGGTTTGCAACAGTGAAATCTTTTGTTTTTCTTTCTGTTTGTTCCGCGGTAGAAAGGACGACGACTCTTACGAAGGTGCCAGCTAGTGCCGCCGAAGCTGGCTTCATGCAGTCTGCGTGCGCGCGCAAGGTTTGGCGCGCGTTTGTAGGAGTATTCGCGTGGGGAGCGAACACTGTTGCCGCACCGCTCGCCGCCTTCCTCCTCTCTTCGCCCTTACTGCCGTCTTCGTCATCACCGAAAGCTGGACCAAAGTTGAGATTGTAACTGCCTGGGCTAGTTGGTGTCCATTTAAAAAAAAAATAAAGCGAGAAATCAGAAAGAGGGAGCGACGTAAACTACTAGTATCGCAAAACTATCGACAGTAAACCGTTGACAGTACTATCGTTAGGTTTACGATAGTCGGCTATCGATAATTTTCCGAAAGTCGACTATCGATAGTACTATCGATAGTTTTTAGATAGTTGACTATCGAAAGTGCTATCGATAGTTTTTCGATAATCGACTATCGATACTACTATCGATAGTTTTTTTACTATCGATAGTCAGATTTCTGGCGACTATCGATACTATCGATAGTACTATCGATATTTTTGCACCACTAGTAGTTGGCCATTCCGATGCAAGTAAGACCGCATCGTGAGAAAAAGACGGGCATGGCCTGCAGTGCGTGTTGAGAGGGAGAAGGGTTTGCGAAGCACCCAATGCCCATGTGCCAGGCGTTGCTACCAGCGCCCATCGTTGGCTGCGCGCATCGTGCAAGCTCTTGGCTTCACCAACTGCAATAACCACATTACATGATGAAGGCGAAGACTTGAGTCGTGGTAGATTTGTCGATAGCAACACTGTACGAAACCAAGAAGCCAGCCCCAACTGAAAAGGGATTGCAAAAACTTCAAGTGCTTTCCAGTTGCTTCCGTTTCTTTTTTTTTTTTTGCTTTGAGTCGCAGTTGTTTGTAATTGACATGGACTCTGCGGTTTTGGAATGACTGTAAGTTTCTCAGTCCTCCTCAGGATTGCTAATTTAGGGATAATAACTCGGGTTTTCAAAGGCATACGCGTATAATATTGAAGTTCCTCGCTTGCTTACAATGATCGAGTATCGTTAGACAGAGGTGGTACCGCAGATATAGATGTTTACAAATGTCTAAGGATCCTTTAAATAAAATATATATGGTAAAAAAAAAAACAATTGGAGGCGGCACGTTGAGAGATATAATGTTTATTAAAAGTATATTTTCTCGATCCTTTGGCCTCGTCAAATTTGTCAAAGTGCATCGTCCTCGACGTTTTGCAGTCGTGGGCTCCGACGGAACCGGCAGTGTTCCTCGAGAGTACAGAGCCTAGTTTTGCAAGGGGGCAAATGAAACCACGGAGAGCGTTTGTAATTGGATGGGTGACGCCGCCTGAGTAGGTCGGTTTGTCAACACCATGGGCACGCTGCAGCGTGACGAATAGGTTCTTGGGAGGGCACGCTGAGTAAGGCTTTTAAACGTTTGCAGACGACACGACGCTATCGCATCCTTTTCGCACCCTGTATTGCTTGTGTGGCACATAAACCACGTAACACCGATGGAGCAGTTGGAAGCACTCTCAAATCTAGCCGCATTATCCTGACGTGTCGTGATTGTGGCACCATCTCCCGAAAGACGGAGCAAGTGAATTATGGCGCCACCTGTTTTTCACCGTGTGCTTGCTCTGCTTTAGGCGTGATGGCGCTACAAGCATGACTCTCGAGCAAACACCATTCTTTGCGTCAGAGCCCACTGTTTGAAAGTCAAGTATCCTAGTCTATTTTCTCGCGGCAAGGCAGCAGACGTCTTAATCAAGTTTTTTTCAAGTTTAGATTATCGAAGTGGGTTGCGGCTCGGTTGCCGGCAAAAGTGTTCCGCAGTCACATGTGGAAAATAAACCTACTCATAAGCAGTGGCGTCACTAGGGTCAGTCCACAGGGTTACCAAACTGATTAGTCTTTGTAAATCATGCAGTTTCAAATACATAAACTTGTGCGTAAAAGATGTTGTCCTATATTGATTGAAAAAAAAAAAAACTTTGTCAGCACAAAAATTGGCTGCAGAAACCACGATTGCTGGTTGTCTCTGAATTGTGATAGCATTCGTCATGACGCTCGCGACGCAGCTCACTGTGACTACGATGTCGAACATTTTGATTAAAGTCTTTATTTTATGAAGGGTTAATTCATGACTGACGTCAGCGTGACTCCAGCGCGCCACTTTAAAATTGACTGAATGCTTCGCCTCCGTATAATAGTTTAATATTCCGACCCTGTATAATTGTCTAATGTTCAAGCTGTTTTCCCATAATCATTGCAGCTTCGTACGTGATGTCTTGTCTTTTCTCTTTGTAATCGTTTAACGTTCAAGCGGTTTCACCACCATCATTGACCATGTACGAACTAGCTCAAGTTAAACCGATAATTGCTTCGTAGCTTGGGCGCAAATGTGAATGTGTGCGTACTGCCGCTCCGTGTATGCGCGGCGTTTATCTGCTTTCGCCGCAGCCATTACATGAGTAGTGCCCTGCATATCCGCCGAGCACCCGCGGATCATCCACGGATATCTGCAGTAAACTTGCGGATGCGGATAAAAATGAATAGAATTTGGCGGAATGCGGATGGGATGGGGATGCCAGGGGCGGCCTATAAACGCGTGCGACAGCACAGTGTGCAGATAATAAGTGAGTGATTCTATGAATTGCATCATCGAATGTATTGCGGAAGCAAACAAGTCCCTCAGCTAAGAGGCACCAGTCGGTGAAAAAATTGTACTTTACGTCAAGAAAGATTTCACTTTCACCGAAGACCGCTTTCGAACGTTTATCTCGCGAAAATGCCGTTCCTAGAAAAAGTAAACAATGCACGATCATCAGTGGTCCCGGGAAAGCGAGTTCTTGTTTGGCAGAGAAAGGGCGGAAAACATTCTTTGGGCAAAGAAAACCCAAAACGCACAAGCCACAAGAAAGTAAGAGAAGCCTCCAAGTTTCTTCGTCGCCAACAGGTAGATTGAGGAGAATAAAAATCGATCATCTGGAGTCGTGGAATTTGCGCCAGCACGAGTTTCCGCACCTCGTTCTTGTAGTGCCGTTCGTGCATGCAATCTCAGCATCAAGTACATCAACAAAAATATACTTTTCCTTAGCGGGTAATAATATAAGAGAGACGAACCAGTCTAAATCCGTCCATGTTCACAATATCCTGTCTCTTTTAACAGCAAAATGGACAAGTGAAACGTTGCGTGTGTGTGCCTTTTCATTTTCTCGACAGTTGGCGCTTAGTGGTTTTTAAGTACATGGTTCCAAGGAAGCAGTTGAGGGTTCATGTTTAAAATTGAAACCGATAGGAGGTGTTGCTATTATTGGATATATTGTGAGATTTTCACGGTGGTGCACTCGCGCCTTACCACATAAACATGAGTACTTTGCCGTGGTGGGTGATCGCCTTTCCTCCCTCACTTTTTAGAGCGCAACTCGTTAGCGCCCATTTCCAGGTTGAGCGGCGTCGCTTTCGCCGTCGGTGTGACCGCGCGTTGCATTATGGAACGTTTCCCATAATGACGTCACACATTACGTTATGTGCAGACATGTACACGTTACCCAAAAAAGTAACTAAATACCGTTACTCGTTACTCGCTCAAAAAGTAACTAAATACGTTACTCGTTACCGATTCTCAAAAGGAACGCGTGAGTTACCTCAAAAGTAACGAGTTACTTTTCACGTTACTTTGAAGACCAAATACACAACTGTTTTTGTTTCATGGTTTATTGTTTTCTTCTTAGTAGTCGTTCTGCCTGTCGAAGTTTTCATCAGTTAGGTTTCCCGCTTCCTTGAAAATACATTTCCGGTGACGCTGAAGCGTCGTTCTACTGACGCGCTCGGAGGAACGGCAGTGTTGTGCTTCAGCAAGAGCTGGTGAATCTTCGGGAACTGCGCCTTCATTGAGAACAGCGGGTAAGGGGTTATGTGCCTTACCGTGTTTGCAACCTCCGGGTTTACATTCGGTCCATACCCGGTACTAGAAAGTTCAATTAACGAACCTGATTGTGCTCGCTGAGTGAAGGACATTTTTAGCTGTAGAGTTCAGTACAGGAACGTTTATCGCTGGACACGTCAGTCGAACTGTTCCCCTGACGTGTTCAGCGATACATGTTGCTGTATTGTCATACTGTTTATTTGTTCTTCGGGTTTTCCATCTGCCTTTGTCGCCGTAAACGCATACCAGGGCTAGAATAAAAACAAGGCCGTTAAAGCGGTGTTGTACACGTTACTCCTCAAAAGTAACGAGATACCGTTACTCGTTACTTGACCTTAAAAGTAACTAAATACCGTTACTCGTTCCTTTTCTGAAAAAGTAACTAAATACGTTACTCGTTACCGAAAATAGTAACTAGATACAAGTAACTCGTTACTTGTAACGCGTTACGTACATGTCTTGTTATGTGTCACATCATGAGGGTAAAAATTTTCACGCTAAATTTGGCGGGAAATGTTTCCGCTAAATTTAGCAAGAAAATTTCCATGCTAAATATAGGGAAAACATTTCGCATCAAATTTAGTGGGAATTTTTAGCCTTGTGACCTCAGACGTTAAGCCACTCAACCCGGGAAACTTTTTCCGCTAAATTTTGACAGAAAATTTTTTTCCTCGTGACGTCACGTTTGACGTCACGTGAATGAATGTGACGTCACGTAAAATTTAGCGGAAACACTTTTCCGCTGCGAGAACTTCCCCGATAAATTTAGCTGTGAAATTGACGTCACGTGACCTCAACACCAATTCAGTTCCCCTCCTATGTAGCGGAAATTTTCACAACATTTTCTACTAAATATGGCGGGAAAATATCAATAAATATCTCGCTATATTTAGAGGGAATATTTTACCGCTAAATCTAGCTGGAAAGTTAGCGAAAATTTCCTGCTAAAGGGGGGGGGAACAGGAGAAGAGGAGGATGGTACGGAGGGGGATGAAGAGGTAGACCCTCCCGTCCGTACCTCCCCTCCTTCTCCTCAAAGCTACGCTGTGATCGGGCAGTACAGAGAATTGTAAACGTCTTTCATTTTTTTATTGTTCGGCCTAGATAAAACGACAATGCTATCAGTCTGCCATTTCTTAATTTTTTTTGTTTATGAAATAGGTGTCTGCTTGATTATGGTTTTACAAAGCCAAAAATAAAAATAGATATTAAAATGTCCTCCCGTTTTAGGGCATCTTCTGGACAGAGTGTCAGTGTCATGGACACCCAAGAAGATGTCATTACAGGGGTCATCTTTCAAGCGATACGAAGTGTCTCTGAAGGATGATCGCTTATTTTATAAATGCAATAAAACAAAATGCGATAAAATTATTTCACCGTACGCTTGCACGAAGAGTTCATGGTACAAAGGTAAGTAGTTAACTTATAAAATAACAATTTCTTTTTTTAATTTATGATGTAAAATTAATGCGCCGATGGAGGGTGGGACGCGGTTCCGAATTTTGAGGGTGCGATTAGAATGGGGACACAAAGTCTGCGAATGCCGATCGGATACCGATATGAATGTTTAAGAACATTGCAGATGCGGTTCGAATGCGGATACAGAAGCCTGCGGATGCGGATAGGATGATGAATTTGTTATCCGCGCAGGGCTCTAGCCATGAGTGATTGCTTCGTAGCTTAGGCGCAAATGTTAATGTGTGCGTACTGCCGCTCCGTCTATTCGCGGCGCGGGTTTATCTGCTTGCTAAAACGACAACACTGACGACGTCAAGACGACGTCTAGAAGGACCTTTAGGGCCGCCTTTATGGTGATCTGAACGACGACCTATAGGACGACCTCCAAGAACGACGTATAGAACGACGTTGAGGACGACGTCCTTGAGGAGGACGGCCTGCGTATGCGGGCGCCATGCGTAGAGGACGTCCTCCGCACAAACGCGCCGCATTTGCACGCCGCGCATACACACGGCGCATTCCAGGTAAAAAACCCTATCGCGAAAACCGGGTGAAGTAGCGAAAGATTGCTACCGCATATAAAAAAGTGCAAGCAACGAGGAAGCCTAGGTGGTGAAACCAAGGCAACTATAAGAATTTCCAACTAGGTTTTCTCCGTTACGAAACATCTAACAATGCCTTTTTTCAGAACCAAGTAGGGTTGCCAATCAGCGTGCCACTCCAATTTCTGAGCAGCTCACGAGCTGACAGAGCAGAGAGTTTTATATCAGCGGCTCACACTAAAATATGTTCGCTGATTTTCCTTGGCAAAGCAAATATTAATAACCGTTCATCCATCAAATATTGTGTTATATCTGAGTGATATTTTGGTCTCAATAGAAGCTTAGCACGTCTTCCGCTTTCGATCCACCCTTGCGATTCTATGCGCATTTTTGCAGCAGCGTTAGGCGCTCGTATATGTAGTTACAAAACAATCACTTCGTATTGGCCAGGCGAACTGGGGACACGCAGGTAAAGGTAAATACCCCATTTTCAAACTACAAATGAGA
>JAZHYW010009226.1:0-30140 GCA_037355805.1 Ixodes ricinus | reverse complement strand
GCTAGTTTAGCGATTTCAAAGTACTCACTTTTCTTTGAAGGAACACTTCATTTGAAGATTTTTCGTGGGGCAGTTAGTGCTAGCAATAGCAAGGGCGTCAATGCAAAAGGCCGCAATGGAAATATCTTTCGATACGGCTGGCTTTTATGAAATATTTCTAAGCTTTCGCTTTCAACCTTTTTCATATAAAAAATAAGTACGGTGAAATAAAACTGCGATTTTCGGAAAGTGAGATTATAAAAAACTGAACTCCGATAAACTCGAATTTCCCACGAAAAATGAAGGACGTTTACAATTCTCTGTAATGCTGAATTATAGCGCAGCTCTTGTGGAAGAGGAGGGGAGGGGTACGGAGGGGAGTGTAGGCCCCTCCTCCTCCTCCACCCTCCCTCTCCTCTCCTGCTCCCCTCCTATTGAGCGGAAAATTTTGGCTAAATTTCCCGCTAAATTTAGCCGAAAATTTACCAACATTTTTCAAAATAAATTTAGCGGGAAATTTATGCGAAACTTTCCCACGCTAGGTTAAGCGGGGAAACTGAATGGGTGTTGAGATCACGGGACGTCAATTTCCCCGCTAAATTCAGCCGAAAATCTTTCCGCTAAATTTAGTGGAAAAGTTTTTTCGCCAAATTTCACATGTCGTCACATTGATTCATATGACGTGACGTGACGTCACACGTGATATCACATGCAACGCCATGAGGTAACATTTTCTCGCTAAATTTGGTGGGAACTTTTATCACTAAATTTAGCGGGAACATGTTCGCGCTTGATTTAGCTAAAACATTTCTAGGATAAAGTAGCGTCACGTGTGATGTCACGTGACTTCTGGGGTGACATCACGAGGGCAACACTTTCCCGCTAAATTTGGCTGGAAATTTTTCCACTAAACTTTGATTTACCACCAAATTTTGCGGGAAATCCTTACCCTCATGACGCCACACGTCACGTCACTTGTGATGTCATTATGGGAAACATCCAATAACGCAACGCGCGGTTACGCCGAGGGCGACGCCGCTTAATCCGGTAAAGGACTGTAAGAGCTGCGCTCTAAAATAAACTCCGGAAAGCGGGCCTGAAGGACAAAGGAGATATAAAACCTATCTGCAGGGGGCAATATCGCACTTGCGGTCCTAAACGGCATGCATCCGGAGTGTTGTTTTGTTTGTTGTTTGTTGTTGTTCGTTGTTATTGTTTATATTTCTTTGTTCCTTATGTAACTGCGGCACCACAGACCTCCTGGTATGGGCTCCTCGCCTTATTCGCTGTCACAACTCTTTCCGAGTTAAATAAATAATATTATAAAAAAAGCCCCGAAATTTCAGAACAAAATACAATTGACCGCATCTCCACGTGGTGAATGATGTTGATTGGGGCGAAATGCCTAGTGGTGCTGGATGATACTGATTTTATTGTTCATGGGCAGTGCTGATGGTGCTGATTTTTTTTATTGCTCATAGGTAGTGCTGAGTTCCCGGTTGCGTTTCGACTTCATTATTACTGCTTTATGGTCGGTTAAATGCAGAGCCTTGCATGCAAAGTTTAACGCCATTATATACGCATTTGAGCGCAGCGCCCTCTCCTGTATAGACGTTGAGTGGCTACATGCTACGCTTCATCCAAGACATCCCCAGCCCTTGAGTTACTACCACATCTCAGAGCCCCCTACTCGTCCCGCAGTCGTGGCCCGGTGGTTAAGGCGATGGACTAGAAATCCATTGGGGTCTCGCCGCACAGGTTCTAATCCTGTCGACTGCGCAAACATTTTTTTCTTTTTCTAAGAAGACAGATGGGATGGCAATCGATGTGAGCACGGACACCGGACGGACAAGGCTAGACCATAAGGAGCTTCGCCCCTAAAATCTCCGTAGGAACAAGGGAATCCTAGTTGTATAGTTAATGATCTAACCCGTTATGTCGTGAGTCCACAATGGGAGCTACGCTTTGTCATTCGCGAGCCAACTGCGCGAGCCGGTGGTCCCCTGCGGACTAACTATGCCGGATAAAATAGGACTCGCCACCAAAATTCACCTGCGGACTAATTATAGCTGGGCTGAGTAGTGACTCGCCCCCGACGCTCGTCTGTATAGCAAAGTATGCGTTACCAAGTATGACTCGACTCCGACGGTCGGCGGGAGACTAAGTAGGCTGCATTAAGTAAAACTTGTGGCCAATTCTCGCCTGCAGACTAAGTACAATGGACTAAGCATGACTCCCCGCCGAGAGCCAACTGAGAGATTATTGCGCTGAACTCAGCATGACTAGCTACCGACATTCACTTGCGGACTAAACATAACCATCCCCCGACGGTCGCCTACGGACTAAGCATGCAGGACAAAGTAGCGCTCGCATCCGACGGTAGCCAGAGGGCTAAGTGCGTTGGACTAAGTCCACATTTACACTGACGTTCGAATCGCAACCGAGAAGAGAATCCGCTCGTCTTCATCAACAACTGCGAGTGAATGTGTATATCAACTCTAAGCAACCGCGGTTGTAGCCGCTTTGGGGACACGGTTGAACCGCCAGTGTGAATGCGGCGTAACGCCGTATTCAGACTGCCGCTCGAGTCGAGTTCGCATAGGCGTTGCGGAAGCTTTGCTTAAATATCCAATACAATGTCACGCGCCTTTATTAATGATATCGAGCGGATCCGAGTCGCGGTTGCGATTCCAATGCCAATGTGAATGTACCTTAGAGGGAAATTGAAGCCACTTTTTACTTAAAGAAGTACACTTAAATCCTCTTCATTTCGCCCCCAGCTAAAGAATATCGAGATTATTTTTCAATTGGGTTAAAAGAGGCTGCAGAAAATAGTTTTTTCAAAGTATCCCAGAAGCCCCTCTTTTTAAGAGCGCTACGTCATATCCAGTTTTTCCGAATCTCCCCTCTCGCGTTCTTCAGCGCCTATCAAAGCCATGCACGCGCACTCTTGCTATTTTCAAAAAAGGTCAAAGACAGATGTCACTACTGGTGTCAGTACAAGGGAATATACCTGGCAGGGCTTGGCGACCAAAGATCTGGGTATGATGGAACGGCTGCTCAGAAGTTTTTCGCCTCTTCTCAAGCCTCTAACTCGTTGTTTACACGAATCTTTCCAGCTTCCTGTCAAGCATAACACGCCGCGAACCGTCGCGTGCTGTCGCAGGTGATCGGATTGTGGACTTGGTGATACTTAGTCCAGACGCTTGAGCTTTCTTTCATACCTTCCTTGTGACGCTGAGCATAGACGTCGGACTGCGGATGGCGCGCGGCTCATAGTTCGCTTCCCGCTCAGCCCCTTGTTGATTCCCGCTGGAGGCGGGTGATTGTGCCTGCTTATGTTTATGTACGATTTATAATGACTAATGAAGCCCTCCATAACCTTATGTTACCTTAATCTGTGTGTAACGCTTCATCGTCACGCTCTGAGATCCACCTACACATGAAATCCAGCACATAAACACACTTTGTGTTTTAAGTCTAAACATTTTTTTCGGCCTAGTCGTTAGCTGGAGGCCCCAAGATCCCTTCGTAGATTGCAGTGATTGTTTCTGCCATGTGCTATGAGGGATAGTAGGTGCTGCAGTTTTCTTAAAATGTAATGCTATTTATGAAAAGAGGCCAGCAAAGAACGGGGTACCAATCTCAATTTACCATTAAAAAAGTTATCTGCGCGCAACAATTAAATTGGGCATTTATTGACCTCTACTCTAGGGGCTGGATGACGCATTGAGCAGACAGGTGAGAAGCCACCGGAAGTAGGCGGCTTGTCCCGGAAATAGAGCCCTTGATAGGCTTTTCAACTCTTCCAAGTGCTGGTTCGAACAGCGTTAAGGCTGCGGTCCCACGGCAGCCATCTTGAACAAGGCGTTAGTTCAACCAATAGATGGCGACACGCACCCGTGGGGTGGCCGAATTACTGGTTCACGGTGGGATGGCTCGAGCACCATCACGTTCCCTCGTTGGCCTTGCTCGCGCCGCTGCCAGCTGTGCTCAGCTGGCTCAATAGCATGGCCCAGCAAACTCATCGGTTCGGCGGTTGCGACGGGCTTTCGCAATAAATCTTACCAAGATTCTGTCAATGAAAAATTCTTCTGCAGGAATGCACGCTCAGTAGACTCAATCTTCCAAGACACCAGTGGAAGTGGACGTCTAGTAAACTGCTTCGCAATTTACGGTATTTACCTCGCCATTACAATGACGACTGAAAAGTGACGTAACGAAATATTGTGTTTCACGGGAACCGGAAGATGTTGTAATGGTTGTTACATTATAGTTCCCAAAAAAACAAGCGCCGTTGCAATATTTTCGGAAGTACCGACACACATTATGTTGTAAGTACAGCTTGGGAGGAATATGATGAAAAGCATCAGTATAAATAGGAAGACATTTATTAGCCATGAAGACACTATGATTGAGCGGCGTTTAGTGACGGCAAGTGATGAGCGTTCGGGAATTTATAAGTTCACATGATTGCTAACTATAGACATGCGGACAATAAAGACCTGTTTTGTCGGGAGATGGAGTTGCGGTGATGACCTGGGCCGGCTTGCTAGAAGCAGCGTCTCAGCTGAGACTGGGTGAAAGAAAGCACTTCCAAAGCCAGCGCACGAGCTGAGCGGGACTCAAGCTGCGTCTCAAGACGCTCGCGCGCCCCAGCCATCGCAGTGCTTTCTTTCACCCAGTCTCAGCTGAGACGCTGTTCTAGCAAGCCGGCCCTGATATCGGACGACTCGTGGCAGACGTACAAGCAAGTTTCGTCTCAGCGAATGGTAAGTGTCAAGTGTCAAGCACAGCACGTCGCTACCGACGTTGTTGACGTTTCGAGCACTTACCGCTTTCGACAAAAGTGTTGGCACCTGGGCTAACTTTGCGGAAAGACTCGAAGTTTTCCTAGAGTCCAGCGCCATTATGAACAGTAACTGAAAACGATCCACTCTTCAGTCGGCGGGTGCATGGCGAAACATATCCGCATCTGCGGAGTCATGGTCGATGTGTACTCTAAGTGGTTGGAAGTTTACACGATGCATGCCACGACGTACAAACGCGTCATTGACGTTCTACTCACTCGTTTCGCTAGTTTTGCCCTACCGAAAATACTTTTCTCTGATAACGCGCCGAATCTCGTTTAAAAAATAAATAAACAAGTTTCTAAAAAACAAAACAAAACAAAAAACGGCATCAGGCATTACATTAGTTAACCATACCATCCTGCAACTAACGGGCAAGCAGAACAGATGGTGTTCGAAACGAAGAAAGCCCTTTTGAAGCTTACGGAAGAAGCAGTGCAGTGAAGAATCGCCAAGTTCTTGTTCCGGCACCACATTACGGTCTCATCTTCCACGGGAAAAACACCAACCGAAGCAATGTTCGGCGGACGAAGAGCCACACCCCTCGATCTCATGACACTATGGCCTACGAACGAAGATCGAGAGATTCCCAGACCGGGAGTAATGGCAGTTTATTCGATCGGACAACTCGTCTACGTGAGGCATTTCAGCGGAAGTCCCGCCTTTCATGTAAAACTTGAGTTAAAAAGGCTCTATATTGTTTGGCCAGATGGTGTCATTCCTCTGAAGACGTTGGATATCAATGCCCTTGAGTGTAAATATAACGAAATCACAAAAATCTCTTTGTGTATTGTGTAACTGCCCTTGTATTTGGTAGTAGAATCTATGGTGGTGATTTGGACCTTTCACACCAGGCTCTTTTTTATTTTTCGCCTGATACCCTTTTGCGGTTTCAGTAGACTTCAAGAATATTTTGGAACGGGGACGCTTCACCTCAACACGGCCATTTGTTACAAGCCGTCCATCAGGGGATGCTGCTAGAAATCCGTCCTTTATATTAATGAATAAGCCGAACTTTTGCACAGTGCCGTTTTTCTGTTCCACGTACAGTTGTAAAGCATCATCCTCAATGATTCTACCATATTCTGTTGCGGGTGAAGAAAAGTCTTTGGGTACACGATACTTGAAACAAGTCTGGCACTGTACGTTGTTGTTCGACACCCACTAATGTCGTCATCCTTATAGAGCCTCATCAATTAATCATTACCTCGTCACCTCATATTGCTCTTCGTCAACAGTAAGTACAATAGGCTACCGCCATATTACAATCCAAGAATTGGAAAAATTTAGTCGTGCAGTCCTTCATTATGTTTATTTTTTATATAATGTTACTACGTTACATTACCTCGAGACGATCGACGTCCATCGTCGATCTTTAGATATACGTGTATATAAATTAGACGCACAATCACAAAAAACACAGCGTGCCGCCTCTTTTCTTTGGATCGTACGTCTTTTTGAAATCAGCGCAAGCTCGCGTGTTCTCTCTTCTGAGCCGGTTAGAACGGTCGCACATAAAACCCGCGTTTCTCCTACCCGACCGCTTCCTTCTCTCATTATGTGTAGTTGGTTATAACTAAATAAGCTATAATAAAGGTGTACTATTCATATTTAGTTTCAGTTTCAGTCACGGGGAAGGAGGTTCGCGGGCACTAGTGCCACTAGCGGGAACAATGAGGAAGAGACAGGTGTCAAAAGGTAGTGGCTTGTGGAACCCACGGGGCTTACGTCATGGCCCCTTCAGGTATTACAAGCTCCTTGAACAAGGGCATGAATAGTGTCATTAAATAACCTACGCTTCAGAGTAACGACACTTGGCCATATCGTGGCGTAAAATCATGGTTGCCAGTGATCTGAAGCTTTATCTAAAATCACAGGAAACTCTTTTCTGTCCTCCATAAATGTTTAAACAGTCCGCGACAGAGCAAAGCAATATTGCATCAGCTTCCTAACACCGAATAAAATGCTGAGGAAGTCGCACTTTTGAATCACGACGATCGGCAGCTGCGTTTGCTCTGCATTAGACCCGAAATGGCGGCTCCCACAACAATGTTGGGGAACGGAGTGCCGATACTCCAAGCGCAGCTCACTTAGTGGCTCTAGGCATGAAGTGAACTCGGATGTATTCTTTTCCTTTTCGTTTTTATTGTTTATTGATTTCAATCATATCGAATAATCAACACAATATATCACACTACGCTTGTGTAATTATTTATCTTAGATTTATTAACCTGACCCAGTACTTAAAACATTTATTTGTCGATAGTAAATCTTCCAATATATTTTCCAAATGTGAAGGCAAAAATACACGGACACTGATGATGATACGAACGCCAACGCCGCCCTCGAAAATTTCTTGAACTTTAGAAATCAGCAGTTTGTCTGCCATCCGGCAGGTAGCGCAATAAAACACCCAAACAGTTTTTAATTGTTTTTAAAACTAACTAAGTTCTACACCTATCAAGAAACCAAAGCAAGATCATCGTGAAAGTCTAATACATCGCAATGTTTATCTATTCCATACAATAAATATTATTAGATGCCAATAAATCTGTTTCATGTCCATAAAAGCACACCTAAAGAACCGGCAATCATGTTTGTGTCCATTCTAAAACAAAAATTAGAGATGTTAACTGAAAACAAAAGCTGCTATTTTGTATATCAGACATTAACCCTTCTTTATGACAACATGATTACCCATCGAATAGTATAAATATAGACAAATGTGATTTTTTGTGTCTAAGAAAGATGCAGTTTTGCCTGAACTTTATGAATTTTTTTAGAGAAACCAAATGCGAAATTGCGAAAAAGGGCTTCGCTATGCAAAACAGCACATATTTAATTGTCTCTGCATAAGAGGTTGATCAATTGTGTTGACAACCCATACCGGTGCATTCGTACTACCAAACGATGTTAGTCTGATTTTGCCATTTTCATTGGTTTTTACGCGAGTCTTACAGCAAAAGTTATACTTCAATCCTAATTAAATTTAATACACGTTTGTAGGTGTTATATATCAATAGCTATAAGAAGTTTCAGAAACAAATATGCCACAGTTGTCCAGAAAATAGCTCGTGAATATGCTTCCGTAAAGCCAATTTTCCAAGAGGTCAATTTCCGAAACTAAAAAGAAAATGAAAAAAGGGCCACGCTGTGCAAAGAAAACACTCTTTATCTACAAACCATGAAATTTTGGAGCAAATTTCTCTAACGGTAAACTCTCCCATTTGTACTACCAAACCATGTATGACCAAAAACACCAATATTCGCAGATCCTCCCCGATCTCGCTTTTTGCTTCAGAAATATATATCATATATCCAAATGAGGCCCATTGCCTATTCTATAAGGTGACATGAGTTAAATATTTTTAGGTAGTGACTAAGCGTCAGAATCGCGCTGCAAACAAGGGCACATATTGTCATTTTTCATGGCCGCCATGGGACCGCAGCCTTAAGGGAGCTGGGTTTTTTCTTGTCATCCCAAGAGTGCCTGCTTTGTGCGGAGTAACAGTGCATCTGGACCCGAGAAATCCCATGGGAAGCCATTCGATGTGAAAATTTTGAGATTCTAGTTTAACAATTGTGCGTATGTCCCACGTTGAAATGCCTTATTCTCGGAATTTAATCCAGAATCGAAGTATTAAAACCCAATCACACACACAAAAAGCATGGACCAAAATATCGACTCAATGCACTAGAAAGCTTAGCGCACACCCGACTTCCGGAACAAGCATTGAACTTCCACAGGACTTCACTTCCGTTAGGCTCAGAAAGCAGCTAAGCGCCACCCCCTATAATAGAGATTAGAGCAACTAACTAAGCTGCGCTTAGAGTGTCGGCACTCCGTACCCCGGCGTTGTTGAGGGCACCCCAATTTTGGTGCTTCTGCAGAGCAGACGCAACTGCCGATCGTCATAATTAAAAAGTGCGACTTCCTCAGCATTAGATTTGGTGTTTGAACGCTCATGTAATATTGCTTTGCTTTGTGCGAACTGTTTAAGGCTGCGGTCCCACGGCAGCCATCTTGAACAAGGCGTTAGTTCAACCAATAGATGGCGACACGCACCCGTGGGGTGTAAAGCCCCTTGATAAAGGCCTTTTTTACAAGTACTGCCAACCATTGTTGTAGAAACGCGCGAGACACGTGCCACGAGCGCGTGCTCCGCCGCCATTCGGTTTCAAGGGTCGCTCATTTCAGTGCTGCGACGCCATTTGCTTCCAAGGGCCGCTCGAGACATAGGCCTCGTGCGCTCGCGCATTTGACGCTACTTGCGAGACACGTAAACACATCGAGGGGCTTTAATGGGGTGGCCGGAAACATTGGTTCACGGTGGGATGGCTCGAGCACCATCACGTTCCCCTCGTGGCCTTGCTCGCGCCGCTGCCAGCTGTGCTCAGCTGGCTCAATAGCGTGTCCTAGAGTTCCTGTATAGACCTTTCCAAAAAAGAGCGTGTGGGCCGGTGCCATCTTGACTGTTCGTACGGTATGGCGCGTGCTTTCCTCGCTTTCCGAAGCGACGAACAAGCTACGGGCGGAGCTGTGAAGACCGCACGCGGGACTGCGATTTGTAAGCATTAAAAAGCCCATAGGCTCCCTACGGGAGCCAGAGTTGCGCGTTTGATTCCACGTGCCGCGTGCCGCCCTCGCCGCTATTCGCCGAGATCCCATCACGTGAGAAGCCGAATCAAGTGTCGTGCAGCAAAGTAGACGTTGCACGCGCCCCGACAGTACGTTCCCCTGCTTTCGAGCGCGCCGCGCGCCTCAAACGCGCGGTGCTGGTATTCGCCGAATTCAGTCACGTGAGGAGCTGAATCCACATGCCAGGCATGAACGCGCAACTCTGGCTCCCGCAGGAGCCTATTCGCGACTCCAGCGACCTATAGGGGGCGCCACCACGAAACGAACAAAGCGGCGGCTGAGTCCAGGTCACGTCGGCTCGGCCGGGCCGCCTGAACGGGTGGCGCATTCAATCCAAGAGGTTTTCTCCTGTTTAATGCCCAATTTTATAGGAATTTGAACTGAGACGGTTAAGAGTCGTGAAACGCTTTTCCAACTTTTTCCCGTTTAGCTTTCCTCCTCAACTCATAAATCGCGCATTATACAAACAGTTCAAGAAGACAGAAAGGGGAGTCCCCTCTTGCTCGGACTCTCGTTTGTCTAATCCGGACACAGCCATTGTCCCCCTAGAAGATTAGCCGTCGCTCAAAACTCAGGCAAAAGTTGCTTTCCCCACCCCGTTCACCCCGAAGCTGACAGTGCTGTGGAAGCTACGTGCTCCTTGGGCCAGCCACACTTTTGCAAACGTGATCACGCTCTCTCGCGCATACCCACCCACGCGCAGAGAATGAGGTGAGGTGATGAAAGGGGGGCGGCAGATTGGTCCGGCAAGCGCGTAGCTTCCACCACAATGTCAGCTTAGGGGTGAAGGGATTAAGTGAGCTCCGGTGTCGTGTGACGTTCGTATGGGCCCGGTGACGCGCTGCGGGGGCCCGATGACGCGCTGCGGGGTCCGCGGATGTATCACAGAGCAAAGGCAGCGAGTTTACGAAGGGAAGGATGTACGAAATAGTCCGCTGTGTTTTCAAATTTTCGTAACGAAAGTCAGGCTTTTGACTTTCTACCTTTTTTTCTTTTGGCCCACTGAACGATGTGCTATTAGTAAAATACCAATAGAAATTGATTTATTGCAGTACCGGAAATTCGTTTCATGGGGTCCTTTGAGCGTAGCCGGTGCGTATAAACTTGCCGAGCATAGTTTTGTTTTGCCGGTGTTTTTTTGTTCTTTTCGTGTCAAACTTTCGTTTCGGAGACTTCGTTCAAAACCGAAACTATGGGCTCCGGAGAAACGGTAATAGACTCTAATTAGTTTTGCTCATCTAAGGAAAGCGGCGATGGCTACAGAATTGTTCCACCGGAGAGTAAATTTTAGCTAACTCGCATGCCTCGACCATGCGACTTATCTGTCCGAGAAATCGAGCTTTTGTGCGTATCCGCATTTAAGAAACAGCTCCAGTCGTCTGCTCGGTCAGCAACAGGCTGCAGAAAAATTACGAAAATTAAGCAAGCGCATCTTGAGCCAAGGCGCATGTTAACCCGCTGGCGCTTCACTAAGCAGCAGATACTCGTATTTCAATTCAGGTTTTAGTAGCAATCGAAAAGTCATTTTGACGAGCGGGTTATGTATTATATTACGTACTATGTCCCACTAAAGCGATATTAGTATATTCTTCGGGTTGAAATATGAACTTAGTTGACTAGCTATTAGGTGAACTGCATGCTGAATAAAAGTATATTTGACAGACAGAGAGATACTACTTAAACTTAGCCAAATGGTTCTAGCCGGTAGCACGGAGACGAATGCGGACAAACTGGGGAGAGTCTTCATCGGAGATTCATTCAGAACCTCTCTGCATTGAACTTGACTTCGAATCCTGAACGGATGAAATGAGTCTTTTTTCTGGCCGGTCAACCTGAGCAATGTATACTATATTGCTGCTGGCTTCGACAGGGGTATAATATAAATATTGGAGGCACGATAGATCCTAATGCCATGACAGCTTCTAACTTTACGAGACGCTTCCCCGCCTTTTGAAAGCAGATAATTTCCCTCATTAATCATATGGAGCGAGCAGGTTTTCCGGAATCAAGTATTTGCGAAATCAGCACAACTCCTTCAGTGTGCTCCAGAGGCTATTTCGGCGAAAAAGCAGCCAAGATTAATAGCCAACGCACCGACCGGCGTGGGTGGCTCAAACTTGAAGCTAATCGAGCACAAGCAAACTAAAAAAAGCAGCTATCGAACCTTCCCATTCACTTGACTGCAACATTGCTGTTCCCTCCAGTGAAACACCTCGTCTGTCGTCCTCAGTCTATTGTTCTACATCCTTATAAAGAAACCACTTATCAGTTACCAAGTGGTCGTCACTTTGAAGGTGATTCAAGACACACAAGAAATCAAAACGTTTTTCCGTGATTCCTCCCCGTCCAAGAAATCGAAAGCGCGCGACCGTGTGTTGTGGAGTAAACGGGATTTCAAACACGTGATGGAAGGAAACAATCTACTGAGGCCTCACCACACTAATGAACACTCAGGCAAACTTAAGAAATTTTCGGACCTTAGTCAAATTACATCGTTCGCCACTGCGCCGACAACACGTGTCCGCGAAAGCCGGCAGAGATGCGGAGGGGCGCGGAGCGACCTGGTCCGGCTGGTTCCCGGTTTTCTCGCTTGGCGGCGTCCGTTTTGCTGGAGTCGCGAATAGACCTTTCCAAAAAACAGCGTGTGGCCGGTGCCATCTTGACTGTTCGTGCATATGGCGCGTGCTTTCCTCGCTTTCCGAAGCGACGAACACGCACGTGCGTGTTCGTCGCTGTGAAGACCGCACGCGGGACTGTGATTTTGTAAACATTAAAAAAATCTATACAAGAACTCTAGCGTGGCCCAGCAAACGCATGTATGCGAGAATGTCAGGCTTTGTATAAATTGTTCTCTGATATAGGGAGATGCGGTTCGGCGGTTGTCACGGGCTTTCGCAATAAATCTTACCAAGAAGGAATCAATTGTTGATTGACGTGTCAATATTCTTTCAATGAAAACTTCTTCTGCAGGAATGCACGCTCAGTAGACTCAATCTTCCAAGACACCAATGGAAGCGGACGTCAAGTAAACTGCTTCGCAATTTACGGTACTTACCTCACCATTATAATGACGACCGAAAAGTGACATAACGAAATATTGTGTTTCACGGGATCCGGAAGATTTTGTAAAGGTTGTTACATTATAGTTCCCAGAAAACAAACGCCGTTGCAATATTTTCGGAAGTACCGACACATATAATGTTGTAAGTACAGCTTAGGAGGAGTATGATGAAAACCATCAGAATAAATAGGAAGACGTTTATTTGCAATGAAGACGCTATGAATGAACGGCGTTTAGCGGCGGCAAGTTATGAGCGTATGGGAATTTATAAGTTCACGTGATTGCTAACTATGGACATGCGGACAATGACGACCTGTTTTGTCGGGAGATGGAGTAGCGGTGATGACCTGATATCGGACGACTCGTGGCAGACGAACAAGCAAGTTTCTTCTCAGCGAATGGTAAGCGTCCAGTGTCAAGCACAGCACGTGGCTACCGACGTTGTCGACGTTTCGAACACTTACCGCTTTCGACAAAAGTGCTGGCACCTGGGCTAACTTTGTGGAAAGAGTCGAAGGCTTCCTCGAGTCCAGCGCCATCATGAACTGTAACTGAAAACGATCCACTATTCAGTCTGTGGGTGGCGAAACGTATCCGCATCTGCGGAGTCATGGTCGATGCGTACTCTAAGTGGTTGGAAGTTTACACGATGCCTGCCACGATCCGTACAAACGCGTCATTGACGTTCTACGCTCTCTTTTACCTACTTCTGCCCTACCGAAAATACTTTTCTCTGATAACGCGCCAAATCTTGCTTCAAATAAAATAAACAAGTCCCCCCCCCCCAAAAAAAAAAACAAAAAAACGGCATCAGGCATCACATTAGTGCACCATACCATCCTGCAACTAACGGGCAAGCAGAACAGATGGTGTGCGAAACGAAGAAAGCCCTCTTGAAGCTTACGGAAGAAGCAGTTCAGTGAAGAATCGCCAGGTTCTTGTTCCAGCAGCACGCGACGGTCTCATCTTACACGGTAAAAACACCCGCCGAAGCAATGTTCGGCGGACGAAGAGCCACACCCTCGATCTCATGATACTATGGCCATGAACGAAGATCGAGAGATTCCCAGATCGGGAGTAATGGCAGTTTATTCGGTCGGACAACTCGTCTACGTGAGGAATTTCAGCGGAAGTCGGGCCTTCCATGTAAAACTTGAGTAGAAAAGGCTCTATGGTAGACAAGAAGGTGTCATCCCTCTGAATACGTTGGATATCAATGCCCTTGAGTGTAAATATAACGAAATCACAAAACTCTCTTTGTGTATTGTGTAACTGCCCTTGTATTTGGTAGTAGAGGCTGTGGTGGTGATTTGGACCTTTCACACCAGGCTCCTTTTTCTTATTTTTCGCCTCATACTCCTTTGCGGTTTCAGTAGGCTTCAAGAATCTTTTGGAACGGGGACACTTCACGTCAACGAGGCCATTTGTTCCCAGTAGTCAATCAGGGAATGCTGCTAGAAATCCGTCCTTCATATTAACAAATAAGCCGCACTTCTGCACATTGCAGTTTTCCTGTTCCACGTACAGTTGTAAAGCAGCATCCTCATTGATTCTACCATATTCTGTTGCGGGTGAAGAAAGGTCTTTGGGTACACGATACTTGAAACAAGTCTGGCACTGTACGTTGTGGTTCGACACCCACTAATATCGTCGTCCTTATAGAGCCTCATCATTTAATCATTACCTCGTCACCTCAAATTGCTCTTCATCAACAGTAAGTACAATAGGCTACCGCCATATTACAATCCAAGAATTGAAAAATTGAGTCGTTCAATCCTTCAATATGTTTATTATTTATATAATGTTATTACGTTACATTACCTCGAGACGATCGACGTCCATCGTCGATCTTCAAATATTTATATAAGGGGGGGGGGGGTGCGATCGGTGGCCGAGTGCATGTTTAGCGCACACCAGCTCGGAGCACGTGGAGCGAAAGCTCGCGCTGCAGAACCCACCCCGCCCCTGCCCGTTTCGATCTGGAAGAGCATCATACCGGCGTGCGGTCGTGTATCGCTACTGCGTGGTGCACGTTAAAGACCTTAGGTTTGCGGTTGTACCGCACTGGCTAAATTGCTCATCTACACCTGAGACACCAGACGCCCACTAAGGCAGACTAACTTCCGGCTGTATAAACATACACACAACAATTTGCAATTAGACGCACAATCACAAAGAACACAGCGTGCCGCCTCTTTTCTTTGGACCGTCGTTTTTTAAACCAGCGCAAGCTCGCGCGTTCTCTCTTTGAGACGGTTAGAATCTAACGTTGATTAGAACAGTCGCACATAAAACCCGCGTTTCTCCTACCCGGCCGCTTCCTCCTCTCATTATGTGCAGGTGATTAAAACTAAATAAGCTATAATAATGGTGTATTATTCATATTTACTTTCAGTTTCAGTCAGGGGAAAGGAGGTTCGCGGGAAGTAGGGCCAATAAATGAGCTGCGCTTAGAGTATCGGCACTCTCTTCCCCGACAGTGTTGTGGGCGCCGCCATTTTGGTGCTTGTGCAGAGCAGGCGCAACTGCCGATCGTCATGATTCAAAATTGCGACTTCCTCAGCATTAGATTCGGTGTTAGGAAGCGCATGTAATATTGCTTTGCTTTGTCGCAAACTGTTTAAAGTGGAGGACGGAAAAGCGTTTTTGTGATTTCAGATACAGCTTCAAATAACTGGCAACCATGATTTTAAGCCACAATATGGCCAAGTGTCGCTAGTCTGAAGTGTAGCTTATTTAATGACACTATTCATGCCCTTGTTCAAGAAGCTTGTAATACCTGGAGGGGCCATGACGCGAGCCCCGTGGATTCCGACAAGCCACTACCTTTTGACACCTGCCTCTTTCCTCATTGCTCCCGCTAGTGCCAGTAAATTGGCTACGCTTCAGAGTAACGACACTTGGCTATATTGTGGCTTAAAATCATGGTTGCCAGTTATCTGAAGCTTTTTCTAAAATCACAGGAAACGCTTTTCCGTCCTCCACAAATGTTTAAACAACCCGCGACAGAGCTTATAGCAATATTGCATCAGCTTCCTAGCACCGCATATAATGCAGAGGAAGTCACACTTTTGGATCATGACGATCGGCAGTTGCGTTTGCTCTGCACAAGACCCAAAATGGCGGCGCCCAAAACAATTTTGGGGAACAGAGTGCCGATACTTTAAGCGCAGCTCATTTAATGACTCTAGGCATGAAGTGAACTCTGGGTGTAGGGTGCCTACATGTCTGTCTGTCTCAGGGTGAAGACATTCATTGTTGCCCTGAATGTGCCAGCGCGTGACGCTCGCTGCGCTCGGCGCGTGACTTGGCGGTAAAAATGGCGTTCATGCATTAGCTAAAGCTACGCGCCTGAGCTGATTGACAACAGACTGCGTTCACTCCAAAATGCATAAAAAAACGATTGGGCGGAAAAATGGCTGAGATGTCACCACTCAAGCTAAAAGACCACTGTGTATGAAGGCACTCTACTCGGGTGTATTCTTTCCCTCTTCGTCGTTATCGTTTATTGATTTCAATTATATCGAATAATGAACACTTTATATCACGCTACGCTTGTGTAATTATTTGTCTTAGATTTATTAACCTGACCCAGTACTTAAACCGTTCATTTATCGATAGTAAATCTTCAAATATATTTTCTAAATGTGAAGGTAAAACGGCACGGAGATTGATGATGATACAGACGCCAACGCCACCCTCGAAAATTTTTTGAGCTTTAGAAGTGACCAGTTTTGTCTGCCATCCGCCAGGTAGCGCAACAAGACACCCAAACAGTTTTTAATTGTTTTTAAAATTAGCTAAGCTCTACAACTATCAAGAAACCAAAGCAAGATAATTAGGAAAATCGAATACATCGCAATGTATATCTATTCCATACAATAAATGTTATTAGATGCCAATAAATCAGCTTGATGTCCAAAAAAGATGTGCGTCAAAAACAGGTAAGTTTGAAGGGCTCCCGAGCGTTATGACATTGAAAATAAAAAAAGCCACCGTCCACCTCTTGGGCAACTACTGGAATTCTAAATGTTATAAAAGATTTTAGCATAGTTTAAATATTAACTCAGCGGCATTTGAATTACCATGACTCGAATGACAAAAAGTGCTAAGTTTGATATAAAATATTTAAACAAAAAAAATTTACACAAGATTAAACTTTTTTTCTGCATATTACCAATTATAAGCACTACATCTGTAGCTAATTTCATTGCTCTAGCGTTTGTCGTTAAAAACATATTTGTGCTGAAAAATGTCAAGTTTAGGGCAATATTTGGAGAGCTGAAAAAAACAAAGTAGTGCAAATACCAAAAAAGTGTATCGTTACATTCTGCTCCGACATCATCTGAACAAAACTGCTCTATTGGGACCGTGTTATCTTTAATGAATCGTTCATAAAACATGAACCAGCGGAGTAAGTGAGGGTCCGCGCCATCATATTCGCAACGCTACAAATGCGCATGAACAGTATAAACAAATACATACATAATATCAAATGAAAGAGGATTGCATTGCCTTTCAAATGACATCAATCCCACAAAACAGTATTTAAAAGGAGATGAGTAATGACCTGCCAAAAGTATCTAAACTGCCACAATCAGTGGGACCGTGGCCTTAAACACTTGTGGAGAATGGAAAAGCGTTTCCTGTGGATTACAGATAAATCTTCAGATAACTGGCAACCATAATTTTGAGCCACAATATTGCCAAGTGTCGTTACTCTGAAGCACGGTGTAAGATACACTCTTTAGGTGGGGACACGGCGGGGCTAAACGCGCGGCGCGAGGAATCAGATAGTGCTCGTTCGACGGGCATCCGAAAGGCTGCATTATTCCGCGGCCACCGTGCCCGAGGCTGACAGTAGGGAGTTTTAGCAGGTCGTTTCCACACGAACGGTTCGCCCTCCAACGCATCGGCGACGCCACTGCGCATGCGCGCGCGAGTCGTTCGGAATTCGGGAGGCTCTTCTCGTTCGTTTCTCCCATTCCGGCCGCTGGAGTCGTCACCGGAACGCAGCCAGCACCGTTCCCGACTCGGGTAAAAACAAAGATGGCGGTCGGTTCGGCGACTGCCTTCGCCGACCCAGCCGAGCGTTAGGCTTAGGACAGCGGGAGGAGATTTGCCGTCCTGTTAGTCTGCTTCATTTGAGAGGTTGAACCAAATCATTTCGAGGACTGCTCACAATGGTAAGCGATCGTGAATGCTGTAAACAACGCATGCTAGTAAATTTTTGCGATCTGCGGGCAGACTAGCTGCCGTGGCGACCGCGAGCAGACGAAATGATTTGGTTCGACGGCACACAACGTGAACGATCGTTCAAGTTCAGGATGACGGAGACACACCACATACCTTTACGGTCGTTTAGATACTTTTTACTCCATCTAGCTTCGCAGTTCTTGAAATTCCGACCGGCAAATGTTGCATCGGCCGTCTTGTTTACATCAGTCGCACGCCGGAAACACGAGCCGCCACCCGCCACCACGGTGTCCGCCACGGATTTACACGTTGCAGAATGTTTCACATGCTCACTAGAAGATGGCGCCACCGTTAAGCCCTATCATCATCATCGTTTACACGGTCGCGCTACTTTCACGATTCGCTAAAGTGTGTCAAATTTCACGTACGGTTTCACGGAACGGATGAGCTGTACCGTTCGTGATTTCGGAACCGTGTGCTTGAAAAACGACTTGCTAAAACTCCCTAGTGTCGCCGGCGGCCAAACGGGGAAACTGTGTGAGACCGAAAAAAGTGATCTCGTTGCCATGACACCCCGGTACACCGTGGTCTTTCTGCACGAGCGGCAACCTCGCTGGAGCTCTGCGCGTGTGTAGCATGAGGCGGCACGAGCCGTCTTTGCCGTGCCCACGGGTCGACGAGTCATCCGCCGGCGCCGCTTGAAACCATAGTGAGAGAGAGAAGAGAGAGAGATAGTGAAAGCGAACTTTATCTGCACTGCGCGAGGAGCGCGCTGTCCTCACCTGAATAGTACTATCTTACACCGTGCTCTGAACCGTAGCTTAGTTAGTGTCACTATACTTCGTTTCAGCTTCGGTCCAGACGCAGCCGATGCTACAAGCGCGAGACATGTGGCCCAGAAGAGTGCTTGCACTGCACGAGCGCGCGTGCTTGGCAGGGATGCTGAAAGCCCGGAGCCTCGCGCTGCCGTAGCTTGGGCTGCGTCTGGACCGAAGCTGAAACGAAGTATAGTAGAGATCACTGTGGGCATCATATCGTAGTGAAAGCAGCTTAGGCGCGTGCCTGAATACGCTGAAGACGACGACGACGATACGCGCGCAGACGGCACGGGACGACTCACAATCCGTTCTAATTTGGGCATGGACGACACCTAGCCAAACTAGTACACGCATTGTTGGTGTCAGAAGGGGAATTTATGGTATGAGAATTCATTCTGCACGATAAAGCATCCTGCCAGAAAGAAGTTTATTTGCATTAAGGTGGCAAGTTGGGACCTTTGGCTGTGCATTCTTGAAGTAAAACTTCTAAAGACAGGGACGGCATAAAATAAATGCTAAAGGATATTGTTACTTTTAAGTGAATTTTTTATTTTAAAAATACACGGGCTAAACAAAGAAAAAACAGAACACGTGTACGCTAGAAACGGTAAAGATAAAAAGGCTACGCCCTTAACGCATGTCCTAGCTATTGCGGATGTACGCAAACTGCTTATCAGAGAGCTCTGCGTAGGCTCGCTGACACAGACGTCGTTGCCATGCAAATTTCAAAACAAGATTTCATGATTCTTTTTTATTTTAGTTTACTTAATATTTTAGTTATTTTAAATCTGGTTTGCATCATAGCGGTCACAATATACTCCCAAATGACCAGATGGTGGCCGTCCAGTAGCGGCAGGCTGCTCTCTTATTGCATCACTGACGCACCCCTGTCCTGGCACAGGT
The DNA here is from genome assembly GCA_037355805.1 of Ixodes ricinus. NCBI lineage: Eukaryota > Metazoa > Arthropoda > Arachnida > Ixodida > Ixodidae > Ixodes > Ixodes ricinus. The sequence goes on along the minus strand of JAZHYW010009226.1, from coordinate 10,694 downwards.
AATATTCTCTTCACAGGAAAAGGGGAATTCATATGCCACCAGTGGCACATTCCCAAAACTGAGTTGTTTGGCGCGCTTTGTGCGAATTCCTTCTGTCGCCGCACAATCATCTGAAATTCCGAGTTATTGTTTTTCACAGGTTGGCGAGCTGGCGCATGAAAGACATCCGGTCTATGAACGCAATCATCCACTTTCTTCAGGTTATGCGATAATTCTGGTGTATTCTAGGGTAGGGACCACAGCCGTCCCTTGCACCTGAGTTTCTGACTGTTCGTCACTGTTTTTCATTTTTACTTTTTTAGGTTGCGACGGTTTTTCTCTTCATCCGCCACAGATACTTTGGGAGAGAATCCGCCTACTTCAGCCTTTTCTCGACCTGCGAATAAAAGCTACCGCTCAATCAGTGATGGCATGATTTGTCCAGCGATGCTGCAATACAGGAGGAGGCAAGTCCCCACTTCACGAGCTTGAAGTGAGCGGCGCCAAACGGTAACATCCCTTTCTTAGATCATGGCCCGTACACCCAGCAGACAGAGTCTGCTTTCAAAATAAATCCCCAGATCAAGAAACTGCAGATGGGCCGGGGCTTGCCGCTTCACTCAGTCAAGTCTCAAGCAAAACGCGATACAGCTCGTGAAAAGCCTCATGGGCCCAAATATCACTCCGTTGTCAACTCTACGTAAATCGACATCAACACCAAAGAAGTTGTTAACCTATCAAGAATCTTCACATTGTCTTTGTCGACATTTGTTTATAAAATTCCTTTGTCTAAGAAGGCGAAAAAAATGTCGCGCTAGAACCGGTGTTACCCGAGCCCATGTAGATCCCACGTTTTTCTTTTGACACAATTTACCCTCGAAAGAAACCACAGTGGAGCCTAGTGTAAGAATTCAACAGCTTCAAAAAACCTAATGCCGTGAGGCCACATAAATTCCGGAAAACAATTTTAAAAATTTTTCAACGCCAAGTTTAACAGACTTTTGCGGTTCGCGCCAACTTGGCAGAATAAATCATTCTATATCAATAGGAAAAACCCGATTGTTCCTTCTATGGCCCTCCTCCTGCAGAAAAGTTTATAATTTCCTCTGGATTTCTCAAGATGGAAAGCGCCCCCAGCTACAATGCCAAAAAAGTGCTTGAAGAGGGGAGCCACCCACCTCCAGCAGCAATGAAAAAACACCATAGCCCTTAACGGGGAATTATTCTAGTAAGGTTTTAGCTGCGAAAAAAGGCTTGTAAACATGACTTTTTAACTCTAGCACTTTCCTCTCTAGCCTCCCGAAATTAGCTATTATATCTTGGCCTTGGGCCTTAATTCTGCAACCCGACCTTAATCGATGAGACAGTCTACAGCGTTCAAATATGTTTTTATTTTATATGACCTCTCAGGTCTTCTTTTTCGAACACAAGTCTCCCCCACGACAACGACACCGTCAGTCTTGTCAGCCGTGAAAAAGTCAGAGGCAATAGACGACAAACGAAACTTGCTCGTAACGCCTTTCAACACTCTGTGTACTGCCAGCATTCATCCACTAACTACTACTGTTAGGTCGAAACACTCCTGTTGTTTATCAACTTCGTGGCGTTGTCCGTGACACTCGAGGCCTACTGTCTCACCGTCACTGATCATCACCCACACCAGCGCGCTAATCTGATTAGTATTGTTTTATTGCTCGCCGCACCGCCGGTCAAATGGTTTCCTGCTAACCAACATGGCGGACGTACACTTCTGCTCTGAAATTCGGCTTTAATTGCCGGGAAAGGTACGGGGCGGTGGCTCCTGGTTTTTGGAAAGTGCTTTCTCTGCTCGAATGTTTGTGCGAATAAAGGATTTTCTCAAAAATTACGCTTACGACCCTGGTGCTTGCCAGCGCCGTAGCCAACTGGTAAAACGGAGTACGTTCTTCGTTGCACCCCACTAGGTGGCAACTCGTGTATTTCGCGTATGGTATAGCGCCCTCGAAACTCAGATACAACACAATTCGTATTCACATTTTTTTGACCAGCCTCAAAGTGCGCAAAATAGAGTCATCCCCTTTTGAGATGCATCTTTCTTTTTCTTTCTGTTCCTGCCTTTCTCCGGCAAAAGTTTTAAGAGCCCAACAAATTTTCCTCAGGCTTAGTCCTAGTGCGTTGAAGTTGGGGCACTTCTTGCAAGACGCTAGCCCGACGCCTGTATCCAGCCAGACATAGTGACGAGGGCCCGGATGACCAGCCGCAGCACAGGGCATTTCGAATCTAGGGATGCCCACCACCGGGCGGGTACCCCACTCCATCTGCACCTGATGCTCGTTAAATAAAAATGTATTCTATCAATCTGTTTCATACATAATGTGCAATGCAGCCGAAGCTAGGAGGCTGGGATTTGGAGCATACCTACGCCACAGAAATTAGTTCACGCCAATACGTTGAGCGAAACAACAAATACTTCGAGGAAAAGTAAAATATTTTCGTTTAAACAACTTTTGGCTCCCGCAGAAAGTTGGTGCTTATAAAACAAAAACAAAATATAGCGAGTTAGGTCACCTGCGGCTTGCGTCGTGTTTCGTGCGAGGTACTTGCGATGTGGGTTTTCTGATTGTAAACAAGCTACGGCGTCGCCCGCTTTGCTCTGCAAATGGATCGCCCACTCGCCTGTTTTCCAAAATTCGCTCTAAGAAGGTTGGCAAAAGAATGCAACGGCTCCGGAACGTGTACGCATTAAGAGAGCTTCGTCTGGGCCTCGAGAAAGCCGTGCGAGGAATACTCAAGCTGCTGAGCATCGACACTAGAGTGTCTGGAGTCGCACTATCGCATAGTACAATGCGGAATGCCCATCTGGCGAGCGTGGACTCCACGAAGAAAACACCTTGAAAACGTGAAAACAAATAGTAGACAGAAAATAAAACCTTGAAATTCAACATAGTCGGGCAGAACTCTGCTCCGCAGGTTAACAATTAAAGTCCGAAAAATGTAGCTCCAGCGGTTCAACGAAACCCTCGAAAGGAAAAGCGAAACCAGATGTTTCGAAACCAGGCTCGGTTTCTTCATCAGGGGTGACTGAGAGCACGAGCAGCAGCAGGCTCTTAATCTCTTTGGTCTCTCGCTAAAAGATAAATGAAAGAAAAGTTAGCTGTAAGGAAAAAATCAATTTTAAATTATGATCCATAGTTAAAAATATGATTTTTCTTTTATTTTCCCTCCATAACAAAAATAAGTTTTTTTTTATTTATTTATTTTTTAAGACGAAGAGGTTGGAAGCGCTGTCAGCTCCGCGTGCTTTCAGTCATCCTCGACGACCTTGTCGAGGCTACGTCGGGTGTCCTTTCGAGATACGGTTGAAGCCACATTTTTCGGACGGAACTACAAAGCATGAGACGTTTACGCAATGCGAGCCATTCGTCATGCAAATCCCACCACATGTACGCGCGACAGGGAGATCCCCAATACGCTGGAGACAATTTTCAATGTAGTCAACGACGACGACGACCTGCCGAAGCTCAGCAAGATGACCTCGTGGTGGATACTCAAGGATATGAACGTAACCTTGAAAAAAAAAAGATGTGGAACATGCACTCATCGAACTCTCTGGCACAATTGCCTCGGCGTCGGAGGTATTTGAGAGACTTCAATAAATACCTGGAAACATAAAAAATAAGCATTATGCTTTTCGTTACGTTACGTCCTTTATTCTGTGCATGGCGCACTAGCGTATTATGCTGTACTCGAGGAGAATTAATTTCCGCTTTAATGCCTCCTCAAATAACAAGCAAGCATAAATAATACAGCATGGTGCAACATAATGGTCCCCATTTTAAAAGTTGGGTGATCTCTCCTAATCGGCTGGCGTGTTTGCGCGCACTTTTTTTTATGAAGATTGCATTTTATGGTGTAATTCGGTTGATATCACAGATGTGTGGCTGCACTCAAATAGTTAGCCTGTAATTGAATATAAATCTCCTTTTTGTCCATAAGCCAAACATTATCAAATTTTGTTTTTACCGGCCTTGTATTTTTGTTGTTAAGTGGCCGATTAGGATTGTTTGCGCCCATAAACAAGAAAAGTTTTTGTCATTGCAAAAAAAAACTATGTAAGCGATGTCATCCATTTTAATTTCATCCAACTTAGACCCTAAAATGCGATCTTCGTGCAAAATGCGAACGAACAGGCTAGTAGTTTCGACACACGAGATATTTTTAAAGTTTGTACGATATTGTTCTAACGCCCTGTATATTTCTGATGCCATTTTTGTGTAGATCAATTGTCTACCTGAATGAAACTTAGGTAAAATGCCGGCCACACCAAGCAGCATGTCTGGCAAGACAACACAGTGCAGTCATTTCAGGACACCTTCTTCGAGAGGTTTAACGACAGGCCTGCCAGCACCGTTTGGAAAAGGAGGACGCCTGACCTTTGTGCACGCTGGGATGAGCGAAACTGAATTCTTTTTACAGGTTCTATGTATTTACGTTATTTAAATGGATGATGTATGTTATTTAAATGTATATTATAACTTTATGTATGAATTGTATACCGTATTTACTCGAGTAATAGCCGCACTATTTATGAACAAGGCCCTTGCGTCTACTCTACCGCAGAACACATATACAGCCAATCAACCCGTTGCGCATAAATAACATAGTGAATAACTAGATCCAGAACACAAGTCATCATACAAATGCAACCTTCACAGATGGTATCTTCGTGCGAAGACGTTATCTCTGTCCCGTGATCCGCTGGAATCATGCTGTCGATTGTAGTGACTGGCAATCCGCGTGCCCCGCGGAAAAGCTAACCCTCAGGTTTTCTTCGTATAGAGTGCGGATATTACTCGAGTAAATACGGTATACAAGTACGTGTTAGATGCACATAATAAATGGAATCTGTATCTACAAGTGTGTTTAAATACTTGCATTTCGATAAAAAAAGGGGGGGGGGGATGATAATCTCGCCGGTCAAAGGATGTTTCAAAGACCATATCTGGTGCAGACGGTGAACTTTTTTTTTCTAATACTAAGATTGTAACTGAACTGAACCATTTGTATGGTAAGATACTGCCTCATTACAAATTTCACACAACAACAAAAATAAACAGTGGATTTCGCAATCCGTAGAGTAGCGCGTTGGCCACTAGGCCACCAAACGCGCGGAGTAACATATATTTGGTACTTTTTTCTTGCGGACTGCTTTCGTACATTCCCCAGCGTTGCACATGAAGTATGTAACGGAGTATAGTGACTTCCAGTGGTGTCTGCGCGTCTCCAAGAAATGTTACATCATTCGCATGAACGTTCCGTTCCTTCTGCATTCTTAGGCTGCGAAGCTCAAAATGTTTCCCAGATGAGGTCTGTGACCTGAGTGGCGAGTCTGAGGTGCTCACCATATTTCATGCTAGCTTCCCGCTGAGGGACGCGTAGACCAAGAGCAGAACATCCACAGGACGTCCGGATATCTGCTGACGGCTCTCCATCGTAGAGACCGAAGAATCTTGCAACTTCTTGCTGCATGACCAGCTGTAGGCAAGACACTACCAAAGAAGTATACATAAAATAATGCTTGGCAGGTCGAGGTGGCAATAAGTTGTATTAAGATGGCATGTTTGAATGGTGGGTTGTACATTCATGAATTGCAACGCCTAAAAACAGGAACAAAAAAATGCTTACAGGGCACTGTGTACTTTCAAATTAATATGTATTTCTGAAAAGAGAAAAAAACGTAAAACATATCCGCTAAAACTGTAAAGTTAAAAGAACTACGCTTGCTGACTCATGACTAGCTCATTGCGGATAGGGGCAAACCGACACAACATCGTTGCCATGCGATTCGATTAGACATGTTTCGAATATTTGGCGCAAAATATTTGTTTTGATATTGCTCACAACTTTAGGTGCTTTAAAATATTGTAGCGCATATGTTTTGCCTTTATTGTTGTTTCCTGATTGAGTTTTTTTTAAATAAAAATTAATTTGAAGCACGCCGGGTCTTGTTAGCATCTATTAACGCGATATCATTAGGGAGCCGTGTCGCCGAAATGCCAACGTCGACGTCGATGTCGTTATTGCGAGAAAATCTTGATTGGTTGATGGGGTCTGACGTCACAGCTACATGACCTCGCGGCGACATTTAAACAACCCGCAACGCTCACGTGGAACTTGACGTCACGCGTTTAATGAAAGTTATTAAAATCACTGCGTGTAATGCGAATTAAAAGTCGCCGCATGTCTCAAATGATTTCTTTATGAAATATTTCATTTGCATTAAAGATTTTTTTAAAGAATTATAACGCGATCTGAACCTACATCCGGTTGCGAGCCGGCTACGCTACCCATCAAGCCACGCCCAGACTATTTTTATTTTTTTTTTCGTTCCGGTTATACAAATTTACACATTTCAAAGGTGCAGAATTATGCGCGCAAAAACTATCCTCACGTAAAGTAGAAAATGTTTCAGCTGCTCCAGAACATCCAGTATTGATACCCGCTCAGGCGGGCAAACCCATGTGGCATACACAGCTTTTACATGGTGCACAGTTTCTATAAAATACATTCTTACAGGGCGCGCATCCACTTCAGCGTTGCGCACAGCCATTCTCGGCCACGCAGAGACACTTCTACGGCTTGGAAACGAGCGAGAGTTTGTATGTTTAGCTATCGCGTTCCAGACTTGAAGGTAGCTTAAGGGTCCTCCAGGTTTTCTTCGTCCTCCTGTCTTTAGGCGTTTTACTTCAAGAAAGTTCTCAGCGATGTGATCAGTGCCGGCGCATCATGGAGCCACAGGATCGCGGCTGGGTTACCCTGAAGCCGCATATATTGAAGCCGGACCTTCCGAATAGCCAAGTTAATCCTTTTACAGTGTCGTCCTCGACTGATTTCTGCGCCTGAAATGGAAATCCTACGTCGGCCGATGGCAACATTGTCATTCATAGGCTTTAATCCCTCAAGGCGCGGAAGCAGCGCCCTGAGCGTCATCGAGGTCATGCGTGTACGAGCAAACCTCCTTCACGAGCGTGGTTCAGCTGTTCTTAGGTCTAGGCCTGACAGGCGCATTTCATTTTCGATATTAATGATTAACAATGAGGAAATGTGCAGCGATGTTTTGCACCAATGTGATGGTGTCTGGATTAAGCTGTACTCAGAAAAGTAACCAGGGTGACGAAAACAAAAGTTACCAGCGTCCAGATAACGAAACCGGGGCATCATTTTTTTTTTTAAGCGAATGTGTTGAATTTCGTTGTTGAGGAGGAACTGGGACGTTCGTTTGCGTGAAGTTTGTGAGCCTGCAAGGGAGCACGTAGCAAAAACACCTGCCGAAAAAACTGTCCGGTTCTAAAGGAACGAGGCGAGGTTGCTAAGCACATGAATCTTCCTGGAGTAAAAAGAAAACAACCTTGAAAAACATAAGATAATAATTATTGTAGCGGTAGGGCTGAGGCGCGTCCCAGAATCTGCTGAGGACGGCGACGATGCGCACGCAGGCGGTATACGGTGCCGACTCATAATCTGTTCTAATCTGGCCAAGGACGACACATAGCAAAACTAGACACCGCTAACAAAATGCTCATACGCCCCCAAACAGCAGCGCGAGTCGCATTTTTCAGATAGAAAGCTACGAGGTCCTCTTCTGTTTGCTGCTTGTTTCGTAAATGAAATATTATGACTTGCGTGCTCAGCGGGAATGTAGACGCCCCGGCTTCGTTCATGAAAAAGCTTGCATTACTCTGCGGAATGATACTTATGCCATATCAACGTAAAATAGTTATGTTATAAACAAACAACCGATAAAATGTAATTTTAAAATACACGAAAAGATATCGAAAATAATTTTTGAAAAACCAAATAATGAAAAATACGTAAATAAACGCAGACATAAATGCGTACACAAATTCATTAGTCTTCTGCGGGCGCTTGCCATCTCTCTCCGCCTAATATGTTCACGCGTCTTGCTTCGTAATTCTGTCTTGGTGTTTCTCATCGACTAGTTGGGATTTTCATTAGATCATTTTTGCTTTCCGGTCCACTTCAAGCCTACCCAACTGCGCATGCGCAACCGGCTACGCTCAAACTCGAATCGGCAGCTCCTGCCCAGTGGAAACTGTCCCGCAGAGCGGAGCGTGAGCACGAAAGCGGTCGACTAAAACTCGCTTATATCTCAATTTTATTCACTGTGAACGACATTAAGACGTTCGTGTCTCACCACGCCCCTGTGTTACCTAACCTCGTGGGCAACTTGGGGATCTAAAGCGTTGGTTCGGATTGCCCACCTGCCAAATCGTCCGCGGCTCGAATCAGCGGCGTGAATCATCTATTGCAGCCGTTCTTGCCGATGTTCACGGAACGGCCGGGGAAAAGCGATCTTCTGCGGCACCGTAGTTACACAACGTGTGCGTTGCCCCGACGGTGCAATGCGAGACCCAGAAGGGCCTACAAGCGTGAACTTCTAGATACGGCGCTCACAAAATGATTGACACGGGCGCAGAACGCGAGTCTGGAAGACCCTTGGGCCCACCGGTGTTCCTGGCTCCAAAGAAGCGATGGCACGGCAAGAGTTTGTGTACACCACAGGTGACAAAACAAAATGTCGATTCGAGACAGTTATTCTTTTCAGAGTATTTCTCTCAAGCGGGTACGCCCTTGCAAATGCGACTTTTTTCAACAACCCTTGACTGCAGCCTGGGGATTATATCAAATCAAAGTGCACCCAGCTGACGTGCAAAAGACGGTATTTATTTATTTATTTATTTATTTACAACACCCTCAGGGCCATAAGGCGTTAGAGAGGGGAGTAGGTGTGAAGTACAATGTTTGTTACTGCTTCTCAGAATCTGATGGGGTCCTGGATGGGTGACGATGTCTTCGGGAAGGTCATTCCAGTCCAACTGCATCAGGAAGAGGGGCGTGCTGATGTGCTGTGGAAAAAACTTTGGCCGGGCTATTTTATTGCAATGATCGAGTCTGGAGGAAGGATAAGCCGGTGGGGAAAGAAGAGACTGATTTAGAAGTGGTGAGTAAAAAACTTTATGCAGAAGGCAGAGTCGGAATATTTTTCGACGGGTGGAAAGCAATGGGAGAGAGAGAGATTTGATTTAATGAGGGAGACACTGGAAAAACAGGAGTAATCAATTCAATGTGTATTTACCATTTTTTACAATGGCGGGGGCTGGGAAAAAACGCTGCATGGACAGCTTGACGAGTTCCCACCACCACAAAAATTTCAGCAGCAGCGGCAATGCGAGTTCACACACAGTGTATACATATTGTATACATGTACGCATCAGACTGAATAAAACGCGCAGCACGGTTTTGAACAGATTCAATGCAGTCTGTTAATGTAGCATGATGAGGGTGCCAGATTGAAGATGCGTATTTCTAACTTAGACCGAACTAGGGCAAGATAGAGGAGCCGCTTTAGTTGAGAAGGGGCGGATCTGAAATTGCGACGAAGGAAACTCCAAGCTTCTGTTAGCGGAACTCACAACTGAATTAGCATGGTTTTCCCAGGAGAGGTTTGAAGTTAGAAGAACGCCGAGGTATTTATACATATCCGTGGGTTGAAGAGGGATGCCATTGAGAAAATGAACAGAGAAGTTTGGAAGAGGAACGAGAGAAGCGCATGCATTTACATTTGCTGACGTTAAGCGTCATCTGCCAGTTAGTATACCAGCTCTGAACTAGGTCAAGGTCATTTTGTAGGGTTAAAGAGTCATGAGGGGGATGTTATTTTTCGGTAAAGGACGCAGTCGTCGGCAAATAGGCACATAGGTGAAGATACCTGAAGAGGAAGATCGATAATGTAGATCAGGAAAAGTAACGGTCCAAGCACCGTTCCCTGAGGCACGCCAGATGTTACGGGGGCTAAAGTGGATGAACAATCATTAACATAAACAAACTGATGACGCTGAGAGAGAAAAAGATTCAATCCAGGAGAGAACATTATTATCGAGGTTTAATGACGATAGTTCTAGAAGCAGTCTGTTATGGCGGAACTTTGTCAAATGCTTTAGCGAAGTCGAGAAATACAGCGTCAGTGGGGTAGCCAGAATCAACGTTTGCGAACAGGTCATTGGTTAAGCAGAGAAGTTGGGTTTCGCAGGAGTAGTTTCGACAGAAGCCGTGCTGCGCTTCTGTCGAAGGAGGTAGAATCCAAGGTGAATAGATAGTTGCTTGCAGATTACGTGCTCGAGTATTTTAGAAGGTACGGAAGTTAAAGATATTGGCCTATAGCTTAAAGGAGAAGATTTATTACCGCTTTTGTGGACCGGAATGACCTTGCCGATCCTCGAATCTTCAGAAACCGCCGCCGTATCTAATGATTGCTAAAAAAGTTTTGTTAGAAATAGGTTTGAGGAATATTTAGTGCTTTGTAAGACCTTAGAATTTATGCCGTCGACACCACAGGAAGAGGACATTTTCAGTGACTTAATAATACTAACAATAGCTTCGAAATCAATACAAATTGGATCCATAGGTAAAACATTGCTAGTAATAGGTAGACAGTGTACTAAGGAGAGTGGGCAGGTGAAATGGGAAGAAAATGAATGATTAAGAACTGTGGCACACTGATTAATCTCGATAATGTGCTCAGAATTATCAATAAGCGCTAGTGGGGAGCACGGTGCATGATTTACAACATTCCAAAATTGGCGTGGGTTGTTTAGTAGCATAGATGGAAGGGTCTCCTGGTAGAATATACGCTTCTGCTGCTCTAAGATAATTTT
>JAZHYW010009225.1:0-45211 GCA_037355805.1 Ixodes ricinus | reverse complement strand
ATATATATATATGTCTCATCGTTCAGTCCTTCAGCGAAAAGACGCCGGCGACGACCAAAATGTTTACGTAACATCTAAGCATAAAAAACAAAAAAAAAAACATTTTTTTTTTTTTATATAGTTGGCATCGAACCTGCGACCCTTTGGTCTCAAGTCCGACGCGGAACCCCTACGCCACGGGAAGACTGGAGGTCTAGCGCTCGTCCGTAAATTATGTACTTGTTTTTCTGCTTCCAGGGCGAACAGCTCTGGATGTCACTAATTTTTATTCAGCCCGTTGAGGGTGAGGTGATGGTTGACGCGAAGACGAATGCATTCTCTAACCCCGAACCACTTCAGAACAACAAAAAATAATTAAAATAATGTTTTAAAAAAACAACCTTCAAGTCTTATACAATAGAAAAAAAAACACACAGAAAAGTTACTATCATAATTTTTTAGCGACTTTTCGCTAAAACTGGCGACTTTTAGGCCGCGTCCTAGCAACCTCGGTCCAAAAAAGTGCGCGGTTCGTGTTGTCAGGTTTTTTGGCTTCGTGCTTTCTCGCCTCGTCGTGTTGCACTTTGATTTTGGCCTCGTGCTTTTATCAACGAACGTGCCTGCTCTCAGCGATGCTACGAGCCGGTGCCCACCCGAAGGAAAGGCGACGGGAACTGCGGTGGGCAAAGGCGCGTGCAGCCTCTCAGTTGAAGGACATTTATGGACGTTCTTTGGGTTACAAAAGCGCTGTCCGAGATCTTCAAACCCAGGATGCTACAGGACGCTGCCGCTATGGGGCCATGGAACAAGCTGAAGCGTCCACATCACAGGCTTTTCCGTCGACATCGCAGACTGTTCCAAGCAGCCAAGGTGTGTCGCCATGCGTGGGCGGTCCTCCGCTCGTGGACGAAGGGACATCATCTGAGGACAGCGCCCCAGATGAATCGCAGGACGATTCTTTCGATGGGACAGATGAGCCGCGTTGCCTTTCCCATAGGCTACGTGGTTGGGCCGTCAGGCACAACATCCCGCACTCAGCCCTGAATGATTTGCTGCCTATGCTGAAGGAGAGAGACCCAGAGCTCCCTAGTGACGCTAGGACGCTTCTTATGACTCCGAGGGAATGCCCCATCCGGCCGTTGTCAAATGGAGAGTACGTGCACTTTGGGCTAAAACCAGGCCTTGCAAGGTGTCTGTCGTCAGGACTGCTCACTCCCGATGCGGAAACCCTTCACCTGACTGTGAACATCGACGGGCTCCCACTTTTCCACAACTCCAGCCAGCAGGTGTGGCCGATTTTGGCAATGGTGTCTGAAACAAAAGACGGCGGGCCTTTCCCTGTTGGAGTTTTCAGTGCAACAAAGAAGCCCCAGGATCTGGCTGAATATCTCGAGCAGTTTGTGGCAGACATGGACGAGCTCCAAAGTGATGGCTTTGAATGCCTTGGGAAAAAATGGCCTGTGGCTGTGCGGGCCATCGTGTGCGACTACCCTGCAAGGGTGTTTGTGAAGAGCACGAAAGGTCACACGGCCTACTATGGGTGCGACAAGTGCACACAAAAGGCGTGTGGCAGCACAGAATGACATTTCCTGAGATGAAAGCTCCTGTTCGGTCTGATGCTGCATTCATAGCCCAACAGCAGGAAGGGCATCACACAGGTGTTTCCCCGTTTTCTCAACTGGGAATTGGAATGGTCACTCAATTTCCAATCGACTATATGCATCTCGTTCTACTTGGCGTCGTCAGGAAGTTCGCAAAGTATTGGACTTCGGGGCCTTTTTCTGTGCGGCGGTCATCAAGTCAGGTTGAAGCCATCAGTACCAAGATCGCCCTTCTGCGGCCACACACCCCATGTGACTTCAGTAGAAGGCTTCGAAGCCTGCAGTATCGAGAGAGGTGGAAGGCAACAGAAGCAAGGTTATTTCTACTTTATGCCTCTCCTGTCGTTCTGAAGGGAATCCTGACTGATGAGTCATTCAAGCATTTTATGACACTTCACGTTGCGATCCGCATCTTGTGCACCAAAGACTGCCCAGAACATCTGATTGCCTATGCTGAACAACTTCTGCACTTCTTCGTAGAAAAGGCAGCGTCGACGACACTCTACGGAGAAGCTGTGCATGTGTACAATGTGCATGCTCTCATTCACATTGCAAATGACGTCCGGGCTTTTGGGCCGCTCGACTCATTTTCAAGCTTCCCCTTTGAGAACTACCTCGGAAGCCTGAAGAGGAAGGTCCGCTCTGGAAACAGGCCCCTTGCACAACTGTACAAGCGGATGAAAGAGAACCTCGCCTGCACGCGCACGGGAACCCAAGTCATTGAAGGAACCGTTTCCCGGGAGCACACAGAAGGCCCCGTGCCACCGGCTCTTGTGAATGCGACGCAGTTCACTGAGGTGATCTGCCATGGACAATCCCTGAAGACCACCCAAGGGGACAACTGCATCCTTCTTAGCAACAACAATGTCGCCATTGTGGAGAACATTTTGACCTACGAGCGGCAAGTGAACGTGGTCGGAAGGCTCTTCCGCACCGTGGAAGACCTTTACAGCTACCCCTGCAGGTCAAGCCTCCTGGGTGTGGTCATGGTCGGCAGCCCTGCTCCTCATAACTTTATCTGCAAACTTTCTGATGTAAAAGCCAAGTGCTTTCTCTACCCTAGTGGCAGTACTTATGCTTGCTTCCCGATCCTTCATTCCAAGGACCACTGATCCACTATTATCCCCAAGTCCTGGCCAAGCCATACACAAAGGTACATAATACTCTACTCTCTTCATTGGACTGCATGCTTGTCTTGCTTGTGCCTGACCGACTGAATTGTTTCAGAAACTGTCTCGAGAGCCGAGGCCGGTTTTCTCCCAGGGAGATTGTATACGTCTGCCTCGCAAACCTGACAGGTGTGTGTCGTTTGACTGTTTTTTCCGAGTGTTTTTCCTGCTGGTGCCTGACCGACTGAATTGTTTCAGAAACTGTCTCGAGAGCCGAGGCCGGTTTTCTCCCAGGGAGATTGTATACGTCTGCCTCGCAAACCTGACAGGTGTGTGTCGTTCGACCGTTTTTTCCGAGTGTTTTTCCTGCTGGTGCCTGACCGACTGAATTGTTTCAGAAACTGTCTCGAGAGCCGAGGCCGGTTTTCTCCCAGGGAGATTGTATACGTCTGCCTCGCAAACCTGACAGGTGTGTGTCGTTCGACCGTTTTTTCCGAGTGTTTTTCCTGCTGGTGCCTGACCGACTGAATTGTTTCAGAAACTGTCTCGAGAGCCGAGGCCGGTTTTCTCCCAGGGAGATTGTATACGTCTGCCTCGCAAACCTGACAGGTGTGTGTCGTTCGACCGTTTTTTCCGAGTGTTTTTCCTGCTGGTGCCTGACCGACTGAATTGTTTCAGAAACTGTCTCGAGAGCCGAGGCCGGTTTTCTCCCAGGGAGATTGTATACGTCTGCCTCGCAAACCTGACAGGTGTGTGTCGTTCGACTGTTTTTTCCGAGTGTTTTTCCTGCTGGTGCCTGACCGACTGAATTGTTTCAGAAACTGTCTCGAGAGCCGAGGCCGGTTTTCTCCCAGGGAGATTGTATACGTCTGCCTCGCAAACCTGACAGGTGTGTGTCGTTCGACTGTTTTTTCCGAGTGTTTTTCCTGCTGGTGCCTGACCGACTGAATTGTTTCAGAAACTGTCTCGAGAGCCGAGGCCGGTTTTCTCCCAGGGAGATTGTATACGTCTGCCTCGCAAACCTGACAGGTGTGTGTCGTTCGACCGTTTTTTCCGAGTGTTTTTCCTGCTGGTGCCTGACCGACTGAATTGTTTCAGAAACTGTCTCGAGAGCCGAGGCCGGTTTTCTCCCAGGGAGATTGTATACGTCTGCCTCGCAAACCTGACAGGTGTGTGTCGTTCGACCGTTTTTTCCGAGTGTTTTTCCTGCTGGTGCCTGACCGACTGAATTGTTTCAGAAACTGTCTCGAGAGCCGAGGCCGGTTTTCTCCCAGGGAGATTGTATACGTCTGCCTCGCAAACCTGACAGGTGTGTGTCGTTCGACTGTTTTTTCCGAGTGTTTTTCCTGCTGGTGCCTGACCGACTGAATTGTTTCAGAAACTGTCTCGAGAGCCGAGGCCGGTTTTCTCCCAGGGAGATTGTATACGTCTGCCTCGCAAACCTGACAGGTGTGTGTCGTTCGACTGTTTTTTCCGAGTGTTTTTCCTGCTGGTGCCTGACCGACTGAATTGTTTCAGAAACTGTCTCGAGAGCCGAGGCCGGTTTTCTCCCAGGGAGATTGTATACGTCTGCCTCGCAAACCTGACAGGTGTGTGTCGTTCGACTGTTTTTTCCGAGTGTTTTTCCTGCTGGTGCCTGACCGACTGAATTGTTTCAGAAACTGTCTCGAGAGCCGAGGCCGGTTTTCTCCCAGGGAGATTGTATACGTCTGCCTCGCAAACCTGACAGGTGTGTGTCGTTCGACCGTTTTTTCCGAGTGTTTTTCCTGCTGGTGCCTGACCGACTGAATTGTTTCAGAAACTGTCTCGAGAGCCGAGGCCGGTTTTCTCCCAGGGAGATTGTATACGTCTGCCTCGCAAACCTGACAGGTGTGTGTCGTTCGACCGTTTTTTCCGAGTGTTTTTCCTGCTGGTGCCTGACCGACTGAATTGTTTCAGAAACTGTCTCGAGAGCCGAGGCCGGTTTTCTCCCAGGGAGATTGTATACGTCTGCCTCGCAAACCTGACAGGTGTGTGTCGTTCGACCGTTTTTTCCGAGTGTTTTTCCTGCTGGTGCCTGACCGACTGAATTGTTTCAGAAACTGTCTCGAGAGCCGAGGCCGGTTTTCTCCCAGGGAGATTGTATACGTCTGCCTCGCAAACCTGACAGGTGTGTGTCGTTCGACCGTTTTTTCCGAGTGTTTTTCCTGCTGGTGCCTGACCGACTGAATTGTTTCAGAAACTGTCTCGAGAGCCGAGGCCGGTTTTCTCCCAGGGAGATTGTATACGTCTGCCTCGCAAACCTGACAGGTGTGTGTCGTTCGACCGTTTTTTCCGAGTGTTTTTCCTGCTGGTGCCTGACCGACTGAATTGTTTCAGAAACTGTCTCGAGAGCCGAGGCCGGTTTTCTCCCAGGGAGATTGTATACGTCTGCCTCGCAAACCTGACAGGTGTGTGTCGTTCGACTGTTTTTTTCGAGTGTTTTTCCTGCTGGTGCCTGACCGACTGAATTGTTTCAGAAACTGTCTCGAGAGCCGAGGCCGGTTTTCTCCCAGGGAGATTGTATACGTCTGCCTCGCAAACCTGACAGGTGTGTGTCGTTCGACCGTTTTTTCCGAGTGTTTTTCCTGCTGGTGCCTGACCGACTGAATTGTTTCAGAAACTGTCTCGAGAGCCGAGGCCGGTTTTCTCCCAGGGAGATTGTATACGTCTGCCTCGCAAACCTGACAGGTGTGTGTCGTTCGACCGTTTTTTCCGAGTGTTTTTCCTGCTGGTGCCTGACCGACTGAATTGTTTCAGAAACTGTCTCGAGAGCCGAGGCCGGTTTTCTCCCAGGGAGATTGTATACGTCTGCCTCGCAAACCTGACAGGTGTGTGTCGTTCGACTGTTTTTTCCGAGTGTTTTTCCTGCTGGTGCCTGACCGACTGAATTGTTTCAGAAACTGTCTCGAGAGCCGAGGCCGGTTTTCTCCCAGGGAGATTGTATACGTCTGCCTCGCAAACCTGACAGGTGTGTGTCGTTCGACCGTTTTTTCCGAGTGTTTTTCCTGCTGGTGCCTGACCGACTGAATTGTTTCAGAAACTGTCTCGAGAGCCGAGGCCGGTTTTCTCCCAGGGAGATTGTATACGTCTGCCTCGCAAACCTGACAGGTGTGTGTCGTTCGACTGTTTTTTCCGAGTGTTTTTCCTGCTGGTGCCTGACCGACTGAATTGTTTCAGAAACTGTCTCGAGAGCCGAGGCCGGTTTTCTCCCAGGGAGATTGTATACGTCTGCCTCGCAAACCTGACAGGTGTGTGTCGTTCGACCGTTTTTTCCGAGTGTTTTTCCTGCTGGTGCCTGACCGACTGAATTGTTTCAGAAACTGTCTCGAGAGCCGAGGCCGGTTTTCTCCCAGGGAGATTGTATACGTCTGCCTCGCAAACCTGACAGGTGTGTGTCGTTCGACCGTTTTTTCCGAGTGTTTTTCCTGCTGGTGCCTGACCGACTGAATTGTTTCAGAAACTGTCTCGAGAGCCGAGGCCGGTTTTCTCCCAGGGAGATTGTATACGTCTGCCTCGCAAACCTGACAGGTGTGTGTCGTTCGACCGTTTTTTCCGAGTGTTTTTCCTGCTGGTGCCTGACCGACTGAATTGTTTCAGAAACTGTCTCGAGAGCCGAGGCCGGTTTTCTCCCAGGGAGATTGTATACGTCTGCCTCGCAAACCTGACAGGTGTGTGTCGTTCGACCGTTTTTTCCGAGTGTTTTTCCTGCTGGTGCCTGACCGACTGAATTGTTTCAGAAACTGTCTCGAGAGCCGAGGCCGGTTTTCTCCCAGGGAGATTGTATACGTCTGCCTCGCAAACCTGACAGGTGTGTGTCGTTCGACCGTTTTTTTCCGAGTGTTTTTCCTGCTGGTGCCTGACCGACTGAATTGTTTCAGAAACTGTCTCGAGAGCCGAGGCCGGTTTTCTCCCAGGGAGATTGTATACGTCTGCCTCGCAAACCTGACAGGTGTGTGTCGTTCGACTGTTTTTTCCGAGTGTTTTTCCTGCTGGTGCCTGACCGACTGAATTGTTTCAGAAACTGTCTCGAGAGCCGAGGCCGGTTTTCTCCCAGGGAGATTGTATACGTCTGCCTCGCAAACCTGACAGGTGTGTGTCGTTCGACCGTTTTTTCCGAGTGTTTTTCCTGCTGGTGCCTGACCGACTGAATTGTTTCAGAAACTGTCTCGAGAGCCGAGGCCGGTTTTCTCCCAGGGAGATTGTATACGTCTGCCTCGCAAACCTGACAGGTGTGTGTCGTTCGACCGTTTTTTCCGAGTGTTTTTCCTGCTGGTGCCTGACCGACTGAATTGTTTCAGAAACTGTCTCGAGAGCCGAGGCCGGTTTTCTCCCAGGGAGATTGTATACGTCTGCCTCGCAAACCTGACAGGTGTGTGTCGTTCGACTGTTTTTTCCGAGTGTTTTTCCTGCTGGTGCCTGACCGACTGAATTGTTTCAGAAACTGTCTCGAGAGCCGAGGCCGGTTTTCTCCCAGGGAGATTGTATACGTCTGCCTCGCAAACCTGACAGGTGTGTGTCGTTCGACCGTTTTTTTCCGAGTGTTTTTCCTGCTGGTGCCTGACCGACTGAATTGTTTCAGAAACTGTCTCGAGAGCCGAGGCCGGTTTTCTCCCAGGGAGATTGTATACGTCTGCCTCGCAAACCTGACAGGTGTGTGTCGTTCGACTGTTTTTTCCGAGTGTTTTTCCTGCTGGTGCCTGACCGACTGAATTGTTTCAGAAACTGTCTCGAGAGCCGAGGCCGGTTTTCTCCCAGGGAGATTGTATACGTCTGCCTCGCAAACCTGACAGGTGTGTGTCGTTCGACCGTTTTTTTCCGAGTGTTTTTCCTGCTGGTGCCTGACCGACTGAATTGTTTCAGAAACTGTCTCGAGAGCCGAGGCCGGTTTTCTCCCAGGGAGATTGTATACGTCTGCCTCGCAAACCTGACAGGTGTGTGTCGTTCGACCGTTTTTTCCGAGTGTTTTTCCTGCTGGTGCCTGACCGACTGAATTGTTTCAGAAACTGTCTCGAGAGCCGAGGCCGGTTTTCTCCCAGGGAGATTGTATACGTCTGCCTCGCAAACCTGACAGGTGTGTGTCGTTCGACTGTTTTTTCCGAGTGTTTTTCCTGCTGGTGCCTGACCGACTGAATTGTTTCAGAAACTGTCTCGAGAGCCGAGGCCGGTTTTCTCCCAGGGAGATTGTATACGTCTGCCTCGCAAACCTGACAGGTGTGTGTCGTTCGACCGTTTTTTCCGAGTGTTTTTCCTGCTGGTGCCTGACCGACTGAATTGTTTCAGAAACTGTCTCGAGAGCCGAGGCCGGTTTTCTCCCAGGGAGATTGTATACGTCTGCCTCGCAAACCTGACAGGTGTGTGTCGTTCGACCGTTTTTTCCGAGTGTTTTTCCTGCTGGTGCCTGACCGACTGAATTGTTTCAGAAACTGTCTCGAGAGCCGAGGCCGGTTTTCTCCCAGGGAGATTGTATACGTCTGCCTCGCAAACCTGACAGGTGTGTGTCGTTCGACCGTTTTTTCCGAGTGTTTTTCCTGCTGGTGCCTGACCGACTGAATTGTTTCAGAAACTGTCTCGAGAGCCGAGGCCGGTTTTCTCCCAGGGAGATTGTATACGTCTGCCTCGCAAACCTGACAGGTGTGTGTCGTTCGACCGTTTTTTCCGAGTGTTTTTCCTGCTGGTGCCTGACCGACTGAATTGTTTCAGAAACTGTCTCGAGAGCCGAGGCCGGTTTTCTCCCAGGGAGATTGTATACGTCTGCCTCGCAAACCTGACAGGTGTGTGTCGTTCGACCGTTTTTTCCGAGTGTTTTTCCTGCTGGTGCCTGACCGACTGAATTGTTTCAGAAACTGTCTCGAGAGCCGAGGCCGGTTTTCTCCCAGGGAGATTGTATACGTCTGCCTCGCAAACCTGACAGGTGTGTGTCGTTCGACCGTTTTTTCCGAGTGTTTTTCCTGCTGGTGCCTGACCGACTGAATTGTTTCAGAAACTGTCTCGAGAGCCGAGGCCGGTTTTCTCCCAGGGAGATTGTATACGTCTGCCTCGCAAACCTGACAGGTGTGTGTCGTTCGACTGTTTTTTCCGAGTGTTTTTCCTGCTGGTGCCTGACCGACTGAATTGTTTCAGAAACTGTCTCGAGAGCCGAGGCCGGTTTTCTCCCAGGGAGATTGTATACGTCTGCCTCGCAAACCTGACAGGTGTGTGTCGTTCGACCGTTTTTTCCGAGTGTTTTTCCTGCTGGTGCCTGACCGACTGAATTGTTTCAGAAACTGTCTCGAGAGCCGAGGCCGGTTTTCTCCCAGGGAGATTGTATACGTCTGCCTCGCAAACCTGACAGGTGTGTGTCGTTCGACCGTTTTTTCCGAGTGTTTTTCCTGCTGGTGCCTGACCGACTGAATTGTTTCAGAAACTGTCTCGAGAGCCGAGGCCGGTTTTCTCCCAGGGAGATTGTATACGTCTGCCTCGCAAACCTGACAGGTGTGTGTCGTTCGACCGTTTTTTCCGAGTGTTTTTCCTGCTGGTGCCTGACCGACTGAATTGTTTCAGAAACTGTCTCGAGAGCCGAGGCCGGTTTTCTCCCAGGGAGATTGTATACGTCTGCCTCGCAAACCTGACAGGTGTGTGTCGTTCGACTGTTTTTTCCGAGTGTTTTTCCTGCTGGTGCCTGACCGACTGAATTGTTTCAGAAACTGTCTCGAGAGCCGAGGCCGGTTTTCTCCCAGGGAGATTGTATACGTCTGCCTCGCAAACCTGACAGGTGTGTGTCGTTCGACCGTTTTTTCCGAGTGTTTTTCCTGCTGGTGCCTGACCGACTGAATTGTTTCAGAAACTGTCTCGAGAGCCGAGGCCGGTTTTCTCCCAGGGAGATTGTATACGTCTGCCTCGCAAACCTGACAGGTGTGTGTCGTTCGACCGTTTTTTCCGAGTGTTTTTCCTGCTGGTGCCTGACCGACTGAATTGTTTCAGAAACTGTCTCGAGAGCCGAGGCCGGTTTTCTCCCAGGGAGATTGTATACGTCTGCCTCGCAAACCTGACAGGTGTGTGTCGTTCGACCGTTTTTTCCGAGTGTTTTTCCTGCTGGTGCCTGACCGACTGAATTGTTTCAGAAACTGTCTCGAGAGCCGAGGCCGGTTTTCTCCCAGGGAGATTGTATACGTCTGCCTCGCAAACCTGACAGGTGTGTGTCGTTCGACCGTTTTTTCCGAGTGTTTTTCCTGCTGGTGCCTGACCGACTGAATTGTTTCAGAAACTGTCTCGAGAGCCGAGGCCGGTTTTCTCCCAGGGAGATTGTATACGTCTGCCTCGCAAACCTGACAGGTGTGTGTCGTTCGACCGTTTTTTCCGAGTGTTTTTCCTGCTGGTGCCTGACCGACTGAATTGTTTCAGAAACTGTCTCGAGAGCCGAGGCCGGTTTTCTCCCAGGGAGATTGTATACGTCTGCCTCGCAAACCTGACAGGTGTGTGTCGTTCGACCGTTTTTTCCGAGTGTTTTTCCTGCTGGTGCCTGACCGACTGAATTGTTTCAGAAACTGTCTCGAGAGCCGAGGCCGGTTTTCTCCCAGGGAGATTGTATACGTCTGCCTCGCAAACCTGACAGGTGTGTGTCGTTCGACCGTTTTTTCCGAGTGTTTTTCCTGCTGGTGCCTGACCGACTGAATTGTTTCAGAAACTGTCTCGAGAGCCGAGGCCGGTTTTCTCCCAGGGAGATTGTATACGTCTGCCTCGCAAACCTGACAGGTGTGTGTCGTTCGACTGTTTTTTCCGAGTGTTTTTCCTGCTGGTGCCTGACCGACTGAATTGTTTCAGAAACTGTCTCGAGAGCCGAGGCCGGTTTTCTCCCAGGGAGATTGTATACGTCTGCCTCGCAAACCTGACAGGTGTGTGTCGTTCGACCGTTTTTTCCGAGTGTTTTTCCTGCTGGTGCCTGACCGACTGAATTGTTTCAGAAACTGTCTCGAGAGCCGAGGCCGGTTTTCTCCCAGGGAGATTGTATACGTCTGCCTCGCAAACCTGACAGGTGTGTGTCGTTCGACCGTTTTTTCCGAGTGTTTTTCCTGCTGGTGCCTGACCGACTGAATTGTTTCAGAAACTGTCTCGAGAGCCGAGGCCGGTTTTCTCCCAGGGAGATTGTATACGTCTGCCTCGCAAACCTGACAGGTGTGTGTCGTTCGACTGTTTTTTCCGAGTGTTTTTCCTGCTGGTGCCTGACCGACTGAATTGTTTCAGAAACTGTCTCGAGAGCCGAGGCCGGTTTTCTCCCAGGGAGATTGTATACGTCTGCCTCGCAAACCTGACAGGTGTGTGTCGTTCGACCGTTTTTTCCGAGTGTTTTTCCTGCTGGTGCCTGACCGACTGAATTGTTTCAGAAACTGTCTCGAGAGCCGAGGCCGGTTTTCTCCCAGGGAGATTGTATACGTCTGCCTCGCAAACCTGACAGGTGTGTGTCGTTCGACCGTTTTTTCCGAGTGTTTTTCCTGCTGGTGCCTGACCGACTGAATTGTTTCAGAAACTGTCTCGAGAGCCGAGGCCGGTTTTCTCCCAGGGAGATTGTATACGTCTGCCTCGCAAACCTGACAGGTGTGTGTCGTTCGACTGTTTTTTCCGAGTGTTTTTCCTGCTGGTGCCTGACCGACTGAATTGTTTCAGAAACTGTCTCGAGAGCCGAGGCCGGTTTTCTCCCAGGGAGATTGTATACGTCTGCCTCGCAAACCTGACAGGTGTGTGTCGTTCGACCGTTTTTTCCGAGTGTTTTTCCTGCTGGTGCCTGACCGACTGAATTGTTTCAGAAACTGTCTCGAGAGCCGAGGCCGGTTTTCTCCCAGGGAGATTGTATACGTCTGCCTCGCAAACCTGACAGGTGTGTGTCGTTCGACCGTTTTTTCCGAGTGTTTTTCCTGCTGGTGCCTGACCGACTGAATTGTTTCAGAAACTGTCTCGAGAGCCGAGGCCGGTTTTCTCCCAGGGAGATTGTATACGTCTGCCTCGCAAACCTGACAGGTGTGTGTCGTTCGACCGTTTTTTCCGAGTGTTTTTCCTGCTGGTGCCTGACCGACTGAATTGTTTCAGAAACTGTCTCGAGAGCCGAGGCCGGTTTTCTCCCAGGGAGATTGTATACGTCTGCCTCGCAAACCTGACAGGTGTGTGTCGTTCGACTGTTTTTTCCGAGTGTTTTTCCTGCTGGTGCCTGACCGACTGAATTGTTTCAGAAACTGTCTCGAGAGCCGAGGCCGGTTTTCTCCCAGGGAGATTGTATACGTCTGCCTCGCAAACCTGACAGGTGTGTGTCGTTCGACCGTTTTTTCCGAGTGTTTTTCCTGCTGGTGCCTGACCGACTGAATTGTTTCAGAAACTGTCTCGAGAGCCGAGGCCGGTTTTCTCCCAGGGAGATTGTATACGTCTGCCTCGCAAACCTGACAGGTGTGTGTCGTTCGACTGTTTTTTCCGAGTGTTTTTCCTGCTGGTGCCTGACCGACTGAATTGTTTCAGAAACTGTCTCGAGAGCCGAGGCCGGTTTTCTCCCAGGGAGATTGTATACGTCTGCCTCGCAAACCTGACAGGTGTGTGTCGTTCGACCGTTTTTTCCGAGTGTTTTTCCTGCTGGTGCCTGACCGACTGAATTGTTTCAGAAACTGTCTCGAGAGCCGAGGCCGGTTTTCTCCCAGGGAGATTGTATACGTCTGCCTCGCAAACCTGACAGGTGTGTGTCGTTCGACCGTTTTTTCCGAGTGTTTTTCCTGCTGGTGCCTGACCGACTGAATTGTTTCAGAAACTGTCTCGAGAGCCGAGGCCGGTTTTCTCCCAGGGAGATTGTATACGTCTGCCTCGCAAACCTGACAGGTGTGTGTCGTTCGACTGTTTTTTCCGAGTGTTTTTCCTGCTGGTGCCTGACCGACTGAATTGTTTCAGAAACTGTCTCGAGAGCCGAGGCCGGTTTTCTCCCAGGGAGATTGTATACGTCTGCCTCGCAAACCTGACAGGTGTGTGTCGTTCGACCGTTTTTTCCGAGTGTTTTTCCTGCTGGTGCCTGACCGACTGAATTGTTTCAGAAACTGTCTCGAGAGCCGAGGCCGGTTTTCTCCCAGGGAGATTGTATACGTCTGCCTCGCAAACCTGACAGGTGTGTGTCGTTCGACTGTTTTTTCCGAGTGTTTTTCCCGCTGGTGCCTGACCGACTGAATTGTTTCAGAAACTGTCTCGAGAGCCGAGGCCGGTTTTCTCCCAGGGAGATTGTATACGTCTGCCTCGCAAACCTGACAGGTGTGTGTCGTTCGACCGTTTTTTCCGAGTGTTTTTCCTGCTGGTGCCTGACCGACTGAATTGTTTCAGAAACTGTCTCGAGAGCCGAGGCCGGTTTTCTCCCAGGGAGATTGTATACGTCTGCCTCGCAAACCTGACAGGTGTGTGTCGTTCGACTGTTTTTTCCGAGTGTTTTTCCTGCTGGTGCCTGACCGACTGAATTGTTTCAGAAACTGTCTCGAGAGCCGAGGCCGGTTTTCTCCCAGGGAGATTGTATACGTCTGCCTCGCAAACCTGACAGGTGTGTGTCGTTCGACCGTTTTTTCCGAGTGTTTTTCCTGCTGGTGCCTGACCGACTGAATTGTTTCAGAAACTGTCTCGAGAGCCGAGGCCGGTTTTCTCCCAGGGAGATTGTATACGTCTGCCTCGCAAACCTGACAGGTGTGTGTCGTTCGACTGTTTTTTCCGAGTGTTTTTCCTGCTGGTGCCTGACCGACTGAATTGTTTCAGAAACTGTCTCGAGAGCCGAGGCCGGTTTTCTCCCAGGGAGATTGTATACGTCTGCCTCGCAAACCTGACAGGTGTGTGTCGTTCGACTGTTTTTTCCGAGTGTTTTTCCTGCTGGTGCCTGACCGACTGAATTGTTTCAGAAACTGTCTCGAGAGCCGAGGCCGGTTTTCTCCCAGGGAGATTGTATACGTCTGCCTCGCAAACCTGACAGGTGTGTGTCGTTCGACTGTTTTTTCCGAGTGTTTTTCCTGCTGGTGCCTGACCGACTGAATTGTTTCAGAAACTGTCTCGAGAGCCGAGGCCGGTTTTCTCCCAGGGAGATTGTATACGTCTGCCTCGCAAACCTGACAGGTGTGTGTCGTTCGACCGTTTTTTCCGAGTGTTTTTCCTGCTGGTGCCTGACCGACTGAATTGTTTCAGAAACTGTCTCGAGAGCCGAGGCCGGTTTTCTCCCAGGGAGATTGTATACGTCTGCCTCGCAAACCTGACAGGTGTGTGTCGTTCGACCGTTTTTTCCGAGTGTTTTTCCTGCTGGTGCCTGACCGACTGAATTGTTTCAGAAACTGTCTCGAGAGCCGAGGCCGGTTTTCTCCCAGGGAGATTGTATACGTCTGCCTCGCAAACCTGACAGGTGTGTGTCGTTCGACCGTTTTTTCCGAGTGTTTTTCCTGCTGGTGCCTGACCGACTGAATTGTTTCAGAAACTGTCTCGAGAGCCGAGGCCGGTTTTCTCCCAGGGAGATTGTATACGTCTGCCTCGCAAACCTGACAGGTGTGTGTCGTTCGACCGTTTTTTCCGAGTGTTTTTCCTGCTGGTGCCTGACCGACTGAATTGTTTCAGAAACTGTCTCGAGAGCCGAGGCCGGTTTTCTCCCAGGGAGATTGTATACGTCTGCCTCGCAAACCTGACAGGTGTGTGTCGTTCGACCGTTTTTTCCGAGTGTTTTTCCTGCTGGTGCCTGACCGACTGAATTGTTTCAGAAACTGTCTCGAGAGCCGAGGCCGGTTTTCTCCCAGGGAGATTGTATACGTCTGCCTCGCAAACCTGACAGGTGTGTGTCGTTCGACTGTTTTTTCCGAGTGTTTTTCCTGCTGGTGCCTGACCGACTGAATTGTTTCAGAAACTGTCTCGAGAGCCGAGGCCGGTTTTCTCCCAGGGAGATTGTATACGTCTGCCTCGCAAACCTGACAGGTGTGTGTCGTTCGACCGTTTTTTCCGAGTGTTTTTCCTGCTGGTGCCTGACCGACTGAATTGTTTCAGAAACTGTCTCGAGAGCCGAGGCCGGTTTTCTCCCAGGGAGATTGTATACGTCTGCCTCGCAAACCTGACAGGTGTGTGTCGTTCGACCGTTTTTTCCGAGTGTTTTTCCTGCTGGTGCCTGACCGACTGAATTGTTTCAGAAACTGTCTCGAGAGCCGAGGCCGGTTTTCTCCCAGGGAGATTGTATACGTCTGCCTCGCAAACCTGACAGGTGTGTGTCGTTCGACCGTTTTTTCCGAGTGTTTTTCCTGCTGGTGCCTGACCGACTGAATTGTTTCAGAAACTGTCTCGAGAGCCGAGGCCGGTTTTCTCCCAGGGAGATTGTATACGTCTGCCTCGCAAACCTGACAGGTGTGTGTCGTTCGACCGTTTTTTCCGAGTGTTTTTCCTGCTGGTGCCTGACCGACTGAATTGTTTCAGAAACTGTCTCGAGAGCCGAGGCCGGTTTTCTCCCAGGGAGATTGTATACGTCTGCCTCGCAAACCTGACAGGTGTGTGTCGTTCGACCGTTTTTTCCGAGTGTTTTTCCTGCTGGTGCCTGACCGACTGAATTGTTTCAGAAACTGTCTCGAGAGCCGAGGCCGGTTTTCTCCCAGGGAGATTGTATACGTCTGCCTCGCAAACCTGACAGGTGTGTGTCGTTCGACTGTTTTTTCCGAGTGTTTTTCCTGCTGGTGCCTGACCGACTGAATTGTTTCAGAAACTGTCTCGAGAGCCGAGGCCGGTTTTCTCCCAGGGAGATTGTATACGTCTGCCTCGCAAACCTGACAGGTGTGTGTCGTTCGACCGTTTTTTCCGAGTGTTTTTCCTGCTGGTGCCTGACCGACTGAATTGTTTCAGAAACTGTCTCGAGAGCCGAGGCCGGTTTTCTCCCAGGGAGATTGTATACGTCTGCCTCGCAAACCTGACAGGTGTGTGTCGTTCGACTGTTTTTTCCGAGTGTTTTTCCTGCTGGTGCCTGACCGACTGAATTGTTTCAGAAACTGTCTCGAGAGCCGAGGCCGGTTTTCTCCCAGGGAGATTGTATACGTCTGCCTCGCAAACCTGACAGGTGTGTGTCGTTCGACCGTTTTTTCCGAGTGTTTTTCCTGCTGGTGCCTGACCGACTGAATTGTTTCAGAAACTGTCTCGAGAGCCGAGGCCGGTTTTCTCCCAGGGAGATTGTATACGTCTGCCTCGCAAACCTGACAGGTGTGTGTCGTTCGACTGTTTTTTCCGAGTGTTTTTCCTGCTGGTGCCTGACCGACTGAATTGTTTCAGAAACTGTCTCGAGAGCCGAGGCCGGTTTTCTCCCAGGGAGATTGTATACGTCTGCCTCGCAAACCTGACAGGTGTGTGTCGTTCGACTGTTTTTTCCGAGTGTTTTTCCTGCTGGTGCCTGACCGACTGAATTGTTTCAGAAACTGTCTCGAGAGCCGAGGCCGGTTTTCTCCCAGGGAGATTGTATACGTCTGCCTCGCAAACCTGACAGGTGTGTGTCGTTCGACCGTTTTTTCCGAGTGTTTTTCCTGCTGGTGCCTGACCGACTGAATTGTTTCAGAAACTGTCTCGAGAGCCGAGGCCGGTTTTCTCCCAGGGAGATTGTATACGTCTGCCTCGCAAACCTGACAGGTGTGTGTCGTTCGACCGTTTTTTCCGAGTGTTTTTCCTGCTGGTGCCTGACCGACTGAATTGTTTCAGAAACTGTCTCGAGAGCCGAGGCCGGTTTTCTCCCAGGGAGATTGTATACGTCTGCCTCGCAAACCTGACAGGTGTGTGTCGTTCGACCGTTTTTTCCGAGTGTTTTTCCTGCTGGTGCCTGACCGACTGAATTGTTTCAGAAACTGTCTCGAGAGCCGAGGCCGGTTTTCTCCCAGGGAGATTGTATACGTCTGCCTCGCAAACCTGACAGGTGTGTGTCGTTCGACCGTTTTTTCCGAGTGTTTTTCCCGCTGGTGCCTGACCGACTGAATTGTTTCAGAAACTGTCTCGAGAGCCGAGGCCGGTTTTCTCCCAGGGAGATTGTATACGTCTGCCTCGCAAACCTGACAGGTGTGTGTCGTTCGACTGTTTTTTCCGAGTGTTTTTCCTGCTGGTGCCTGACCGACTGAATTGTTTCAGAAACTGTCTCGAGAGCCGAGGCCGGTTTTCTCCCAGGGAGATTGTATACGTCTGCCTCGCAAACCTGACAGGTGTGTGTCGTTCGACTGTTTTTTCCGAGTGTTTTTCCTGCTGGTGCCTGACCGACTGAATTGTTTCAGAAACTGTCTCGAGAGCCGAGGCCGGTTTTCTCCCAGGGAGATTGTATACGTCTGCCTCGCAAACCTGACAGGTGTGTGTCGTTCGACCGTTTTTTCCGAGTGTTTTTCCTGCTGGTGCCTGACCGACTGAATTGTTTCAGAAACTGTCTCGAGAGCCGAGGCCGGTTTTCTCCCAGGGAGATTGTATACGTCTGCCTCGCAAACCTGACAGGTGTGTGTCGTTCGACTGTTTTTTCCGAGTGTTTTTCCTGCTGGTGCCTGACCGACTGAATTGTTTCAGAAACTGTCTCGAGAGCCGAGGCCGGTTTTCTCCCAGGGAGATTGTATACGTCTGCCTCGCAAACCTGACAGGTGTGTGTCGTTCGACCGTTTTTTCCGAGTGTTTTTCCTGCTGGTGCCTGACCGACTGAATTGTTTCAGAAACTGTCTCGAGAGCCGAGGCCGGTTTTCTCCCAGGGAGATTGTATACGTCTGCCTCGCAAACCTGACAGGTGTGTGTCGTTCGACCGTTTTTTCCGAGTGTTTTTCCTGCTGGTGCCTGACCGACTGAATTGTTTCAGAAACTGTCTCGAGAGCCGAGGCCGGTTTTCTCCCAGGGAGATTGTATACGTCTGCCTCGCAAACCTGACAGGTGTGTGTCGTTCGACTGTTTTTTCCGAGTGTTTTTCCCGCTGGTGCCTGACCGACTGAATTGTTTCAGAAACTGTCTCGAGAGCCGAGGCCGGTTTTCTCCCAGGGAGATTGTATACGTCTGCCTCGCAAACCTGACAGGTGTGTGTCGTTCGACCGTTTTTTCCGAGTGTTTTTCCTGCTGGTGCCTGACCGACTGAATTGTTTCAGAAACTGTCTCGAGAGCCGAGGCCGGTTTTCTCCCAGGGAGATTGTATACGTCTGCCTCGCAAACCTGACAGGTGTGTGTCGTTCGACTGTTTTTTCCGAGTGTTTTTCCTGCTGGTGCCTGACCGACTGAATTGTTTCAGAAACTGTCTCGAGAGCCGAGGCCGGTTTTCTCCCAGGGAGATTGTATACGTCTGCCTCGCAAACCTGACAGGTGTGTGTCGTTCGACTGTTTTTTCCGAGTGTTTTTCCTGCTGGTGCCTGACCGACTGAATTGTTTCAGAAACTGTCTCGAGAGCCGAGGCCGGTTTTCTCCCAGGGAGATTGTATACGTCTGCCTCGCAAACCTGACAGGTGTGTGTCGTTCGACTGTTTTTTCCGAGTGTTTTTCCTGCTGGTGCCTGACCGACTGAATTGTTTCAGAAACTGTCTCGAGAGCCGAGGCCGGTTTTCTCCCAGGGAGATTGTATACGTCTGCCTCGCAAACCTGACAGGTGTGTGTCGTTCGACTGTTTTTTCCGAGTGTTTTTCCTGCTGGTGCCTGACCGACTGAATTGTTTCAGAAACTGTCTCGAGAGCCGAGGCCGGTTTTCTCCCAGGGAGATTGTATACGTCTGCCTCGCAAACCTGACAGGTGTGTGTCGTTCGACCGTTTTTTCCGAGTGTTTTTCCTGCTGGTGCCTGACCGACTGAATTGTTTCAGAAACTGTCTCGAGAGCCGAGGCCGGTTTTCTCCCAGGGAGATTGTATACGTCTGCCTCGCAAACCTGACAGGTGTGTGTCGTTCGACTGTTTTTTCCGAGTGTTTTTCCTGCTGGTGCCTGACCGACTGAATTGTTTCAGAAACTGTCTCGAGAGCCGAGGCCGGTTTTCTCCCAGGGAGATTGTATACGTCTGCCTCGCAAACCTGACAGGTGTGTGTCGTTCGACCGTTTTTTCCGAGTGTTTTTCCTGCTGGTGCCTGACCGACTGAATTGTTTCAGAAACTGTCTCGAGAGCCGAGGCCGGTTTTCTCCCAGGGAGATTGTATACGTCTGCCTCGCAAACCTGACAGGTGTGTGTCGTTCGACCGTTTTTTCCGAGTGTTTTTCCTGCTGGTGCCTGACCGACTGAATTGTTTCAGAAACTGTCTCGAGAGCCGAGGCCGGTTTTCTCCCAGGGAGATTGTATACGTCTGCCTCGCAAACCTGACAGGTGTGTGTCGTTCGACTGTTTTTTCCGAGTGTTTTTCCTGCTGGTGCCTGACCGACTGAATTGTTTCAGAAACTGTCTCGAGAGCCGAGGCCGGTTTTCTCCCAGGGAGATTGTATACGTCTGCCTCGCAAACCTGACAGGTGTGTGTCGTTCGACTGTTTTTTCCGAGTGTTTTTCCTGCTGGTGCCTGACCGACTGAATTGTTTCAGAAACTGTCTCGAGAGCCGAGGCCGGTTTTCTCCCAGGGAGATTGTATACGTCTGCCTCGCAAACCTGACAGGTGTGTGTCGTTCGACCGTTTTTTCCGAGTGTTTTTCCTGCTGGTGCCTGACCGACTGAATTGTTTCAGAAACTGTCTCGAGAGCCGAGGCCGGTTTTCTCCCAGGGAGATTGTATACGTCTGCCTCGCAAACCTGACAGGTGTGTGTCGTTCGACTGTTTTTTCCGAGTGTTTTTCCTGCTGGTGCCTGACCGACTGAATTGTTTCAGAAACTGTCTCGAGAGCCGAGGCCGGTTTTCTCCCAGGGAGATTGTATACGTCTGCCTCGCAAACCTGACAGGTGTGTGTCGTTCGACCGTTTTTTCCGAGTGTTTTTCCTGCTGGTGCCTGACCGACTGAATTGTTTCAGAAACTGTCTCGAGAGCCGAGGCCGGTTTTCTCCCAGGGAGATTGTATACGTCTGCCTCGCAAACCTGACAGGTGTGTGTCGTTCGACCGTTTTTTCCGAGTGTTTTTCCTGCTGGTGCCTGACCGACTGAATTGTTTCAGAAACTGTCTCGAGAGCCGAGGCCGGTTTTCTCCCAGGGAGATTGTATACGTCTGCCTCGCAAACCTGACAGGTGTGTGTCGTTCGACCGTTTTTTCCGAGTGTTTTTCCTGCTGGTGCCTGACCGACTGAATTGTTTCAGAAACTGTCTCGAGAGCCGAGGCCGGTTTTCTCCCAGGGAGATTGTATACGTCTGCCTCGCAAACCTGACAGGTGTGTGTCGTTCGACCGTTTTTTCCGAGTGTTTTTCCTGCTGGTGCCTGACCGACTGAATTGTTTCAGAAACTGTCTCGAGAGCCGAGGCCGGTTTTCTCCCAGGGAGATTGTATACGTCTGCCTCGCAAACCTGACAGGTGTGTGTCGTTCGACCGTTTTTTCCGAGTGTTTTTCCTGCTGGTGCCTGACCGACTGAATTGTTTCAGAAACTGTCTCGAGAGCCGAGGCCGGTTTTCTCCCAGGGAGATTGTATACGTCTGCCTCGCAAACCTGACAGGTGTGTGTCGTTCGACCGTTTTTTTCCGAGTGTTTTTCCTGCTGGTGCCTGACCGACTGAATTGTTTCAGAAACTGTCTCGAGAGCCGAGGCCGGTTTTCTCCCAGGGAGATTGTATACGTCTGCCTCGCAAACCTGACAGGTGTGTGTCGTTCGACCGTTTTTTCCGAGTGTTTTTCCTGCTGGTGCCTGACCGACTGAATTGTTTCAGAAACTGTCTCGAGAGCCGAGGCCGGTTTTCTCCCAGGGAGATTGTATACGTCTGCCTCGCAAACCTGACAGGTGTGTGTCGTTCGACCGTTTTTTCCGAGTGTTTTTCCTGCTGGTGCCTGACCGACTGAATTGTTTCAGAAACTGTCTCGAGAGCCGAGGCCGGTTTTCTCCCAGGGAGATTGTATACGTCTGCCTCGCAAACCTGACAGGTGTGTGTCGTTCGACCGTTTTTTCCGAGTGTTTTTCCTGCTGGTGCCTGACCGACTGAATTGTTTCAGAAACTGTCTCGAGAGCCGAGGCCGGTTTTCTCCCAGGGAGATTGTATACGTCTGCCTCGCAAACCTGACAGGTGTGTGTCGTTCGACCGTTTTTTCCGAGTGTTTTTCCTGCTGGTGCCTGACCGACTGAATTGTTTCAGAAACTGTCTCGAGAGCCGAGGCCGGTTTTCTCCCAGGGAGATTGTATACGTCTGCCTCGCAAACCTGACAGGTGTGTGTCGTTCGACTGTTTTTTCCGAGTGTTTTTCCTGCTGGTGCCTGACCGACTGAATTGTTTCAGAAACTGTCTCGAGAGCCGAGGCCGGTTTTCTCCCAGGGAGATTGTATACGTCTGCCTCGCAAACCTGACAGGTGTGTGTCGTTCGACTGTTTTTTCCGAGTGTTTTTCCTGCTGGTGCCTGACCGACTGAATTGTTTCAGAAACTGTCTCGAGAGCCGAGGCCGGTTTTCTCCCAGGGAGATTGTATACGTCTGCCTCGCAAACCTGACAGGTGTGTGTCGTTCGACCGTTTTTTCCGAGTGTTTTTCCTGCTGGTGCCTGACCGACTGAATTGTTTCAGAAACTGTCTCGAGAGCCGAGGCCGGTTTTCTCCCAGGGAGATTGTATACGTCTGCCTCGCAAACCTGACAGGTGTGTGTCGTTCGACTGTTTTTTCCGAGTGTTTTTCCTGCTGGTGCCTGACCGACTGAATTGTTTCAGAAACTGTCTCGAGAGCCGAGGCCGGTTTTCTCCCAGGGAGATTGTATACGTCTGCCTCGCAAACCTGACAGGTGTGTGTCGTTCGACCGTTTTTTCCGAGTGTTTTTCCTGCTGGTGCCTGACCGACTGAATTGTTTCAGAAACTGTCTCGAGAGCCGAGGCCGGTTTTCTCCCAGGGAGATTGTATACGTCTGCCTCGCAAACCTGACAGGTGTGTGTCGTTCGACCGTTTTTTCCGAGTGTTTTTCCTGCTGGTGCCTGACCGACTGAATTGTTTCAGAAACTGTCTCGAGAGCCGAGGCCGGTTTTCTCCCAGGGAGATTGTATACGTCTGCCTCGCAAACCTGACAGGTGTGTGTCGTTCGACCGTTTTTTCCGAGTGTTTTTCCTGCTGGTGCCTGACCGACTGAATTGTTTCAGAAACTGTCTCGAGAGCCGAGGCCGGTTTTCTCCCAGGGAGATTGTATACGTCTGCCTCGCAAACCTGACAGGTGTGTGTCGTTCGACTGTTTTTTTCGAGTGTTTTTCCTGCTGGTGCCTGACCGACTGAATTGTTTCAGAAACTGTCTCGAGAGCCGAGGCCGGTTTTCTCCCAGGGAGATTGTATACGTCTGCCTCGCAAACCTGACAGGTGTGTGTCGTTCGACCGTTTTTTCCGAGTGTTTTTCCTGCTGGTGCCTGACCGACTGAATTGTTTCAGAAACTGTCTCGAGAGCCGAGGCCGGTTTTCTCCCAGGGAGATTGTATACGTCTGCCTCGCAAACCTGACAGGTGTGTGTCGTTCGACCGTTTTTTCCGAGTGTTTTTCCTGCTGGTGCCTGACCGACTGAATTGTTTCAGAAACTGTCTCGAGAGCCGAGGCCGGTTTTCTCCCAGGGAGATTGTATACGTCTGCCTCGCAAACCTGACAGGTGTGTGTCGTTCGACCGTTTTTTCCGAGTGTTTTTCCTGCTGGTGCCTGACCGACTGAATTGTTTCAGAAACTGTCTCGAGAGCCGAGGCCGGTTTTCTCCCAGGGAGATTGTATACGTCTGCCTCGCAAACCTGACAGGTGTGTGTCGTTCGACCGTTTTTTCCGAGTGTTTTTCCTGCTGGTGCCTGACCGACTGAATTGTTTCAGAAACTGTCTCGAGAGCCGAGGCCGGTTTTCTCCCAGGGAGATTGTATACGTCTGCCTCGCAAACCTGACAGGTGTGTGTCGTTCGACTGTTTTTTCCGAGTGTTTTTCCTGCTGGTGCCTGACCGACTGAATTGTTTCAGAAACTGTCTCGAGAGCCGAGGCCGGTTTTCTCCC
This sequence comes from Ixodes ricinus, assembly GCA_037355805.1. Taxonomy (NCBI): domain Eukaryota; kingdom Metazoa; phylum Arthropoda; class Arachnida; order Ixodida; family Ixodidae; genus Ixodes; species Ixodes ricinus. The sequence continues at coordinate 22,486 of JAZHYW010009225.1, read as the reverse complement.
AGGGAGATTGTATACGTCTGCCTCGCAAACCTGACAGGTGTGTGTCGTTCGACCGTTTTTTCCGAGTGTTTTTCCTGCTGGTGCCTGACCGACTGAATTGTTTCAGAAACTGTCTCGAGAGCCGAGGCCGGTTTTCTCCCAGGGAGATTGTATACGTCTGCCTCGCAAACCTGACAGGTGTGTGTCGTTCGACCGTTTTTTCCGAGTGTTTTTCCTGCTGGTGCCTGACCGACTGAATTGTTTCAGAAACTGTCTCGAGAGCCGAGGCCGGTTTTCTCCCAGGGAGATTGTATACGTCTGCCTCGCAAACCTGACAGGTGTGTGTCGTTCGACTGTTTTTTCCGAGTGTTTTTCCTGCTGGTGCCTGACCGACTGAATTGTTTCAGAAACTGTCTCGAGAGCCGAGGCCGGTTTTCTCCCAGGGAGATTGTATACGTCTGCCTCGCAAACCTGACAGGTGTGTGTCGTTCGACCGTTTTTTCCGAGTGTTTTTCCTGCTGGTGCCTGACCGACTGAATTGTTTCAGAAACTGTCTCGAGAGCCGAGGCCGGTTTTCTCCCAGGGAGATTGTATACGTCTGCCTCGCAAACCTGACAGGTGTGTGTCGTTCGACCGTTTTTTCCGAGTGTTTTTCCTGCTGGTGCCTGACCGACTGAATTGTTTCAGAAACTGTCTCGAGAGCCGAGGCCGGTTTTCTCCCAGGGAGATTGTATACGTCTGCCTCGCAAACCTGACAGGTGTGTGTCGTTCGACCGTTTTTTCCGAGTGTTTTTCCTGCTGGTGCCTGACCGACTGAATTGTTTCAGAAACTGTCTCGAGAGCCGAGGCCGGTTTTCTCCCAGGGAGATTGTATACGTCTGCCTCGCAAACCTGACAGGTGTGTGTCGTTCGACTGTTTTTTCCGAGTGTTTTTCCTGCTGGTGCCTGACCGACTGAATTGTTTCAGAAACTGTCTCGAGAGCCGAGGCCGGTTTTCTCCCAGGGAGATTGTATACGTCTGCCTCGCAAACCTGACAGGTGTGTGTCGTTCGACCGTTTTTTCCGAGTGTTTTTCCTGCTGGTGCCTGACCGACTGAATTGTTTCAGAAACTGTCTCGAGAGCCGAGGCCGGTTTTCTCCCAGGGAGATTGTATACGTCTGCCTCGCAAACCTGACAGGTGTGTGTCGTTCGACCGTTTTCTCCGAGTGTTTTTCCTGCTGGTGCCTGACCGACTGAATTGTTTCAGAAACTGTCTCGAGAGCCGAGGCCGGTTTTCTCCCAGGGAGATTTGTATACGTCTGCCTCGCAAACCTGACAGGTGTGTGTCGTTCGACCGTTTTTTCCGAGTGTTTTTCCTGCTGGTGCCTGACCGACTGAATTGTTTCAGATTCTGTCCCGAGAGCCGAGGCGGATTTTCTCCCAGGGAGATTTATCATCCGCGTATACGTCTGCCTCTGCAAACCTGACAGGTGTGTGTCGTTCGACCGTTTTTTCCGAGTGTTTTTCCTGCTTGTGCCTGACCGACTGAATTGTTTCTGATTCTGTCCCGTGAGCCGAGACTGGATTTTCTCCCAGGGAGATTTATCATCCGCGTATACGTCTGCCTCTCAAACCTGACAGGTGTGTGTCGTTTGCACCGTTTTCTCCGAGTGTTTTTCCTGCTTGTGCCTGACCGACTGAATTGTTTCTAATTCTGTCCCAAGAGCCGAGACGGATTCTCTCCCAGGGAGATTTATCATCCGCGTATACGTCTGCCTCTCAAACCTGACAGGTGTGTGTCGTTCGACCGTTTTTTCCGAGTGTTTTTCCTGCTTGTGCCTGACCGACTGAATTGTTTCTGATTCTGTCCCGTGAGCCGAGATGGAATTTCTCCCAGGGAGATTTATCATCCGCGTATACGTCTGCCTCTCAAACCTGACAGGTGTGTGTCGTTTGCACTGTTTTCTCCGAGTATTTTTCCTGCTTGTGCCTGATCGACTGAATTGTTTCTGAATTCTGTCCCGAGAGCCGAGACCGGATTCTCTCCCAGGGAGATTTATCATCCGCGTATACGTCTGCCTCTCAAACCTGACAGGTGTGTGTCGTTTGCAACGTTTTTCTCCGAGTGTTTTTCCTGCTTGTGCCTGACCGACTGAATTGTTTCTGATTCTGTCCCGAGAGCCGAGACGGATTTTCTCCCAGGGAGATTTATCATCCGCGTATACGTCTGCCTCTCAAACCTGACAGGTGTGTGTCGTTCGCACCGTTTTTTCCGAGTGTTTTTCCTGCTGGTGCCTGACCGACTGAATTGTTTCTGATTCTGTCCCGAGAGCCGAGATCGGATTTTCTCCCAGGGAGATTTATCATCCGCGTATACGTCTGCCTCTCAAACCTGACAGGTGTGTGTCGTTTGACAGTTTTCTCCGAGTGTTTTTCCTGCTTGTGCCTGACCGACTGAATTGTTTCTGATTCTGTCCCGTGAGCCGAGACGGATTTTCTCCCAGGGAGATTTATCATCCGCGTATACGTCTGCCTCTCAAACCTGACAGGTGTGTGTCGTTTGACCAGTTTTCTCCGAGTGTTTTTCCTGCTTGTGCCTGACCGACTGAATTGTTTCTGATTCTGTCCCGAGAGCCGAGATGGATTTTCTCCCAGGGAGATTTATCATCCGCGTATATGTCTGCCTCTCAAACCTGACAGGTGTGTGTCGTTTGCAAGTTTTCTCCGAGTGTTTTTCCTGCTTGTGCCTGACCGACTGAATTGTTTCTGATTCTGTCCCGTGAGCCGAGACGGATTTTCTCCCAGGGAGATTTATCATCCGCGTATACGTCTGCCTCTCAAACCTGACAGGTGTGTGTCGTTCGACCGTTTTTTCCGAGTATTTTTCCTGCTGGTGCCTGACCGACTGAATTGTTTCTGATTCTGTCCCGTGAGCCGAGATGGATTTTCTCCCAGGGAGATTTATCATCCGCGTATATGTCTGCCTCTCAAACCTGACAGGTGTGTGTCGTTTGCCTGTTTTCTCCGAGTGTTTTTCCTGCTTGTGCCTGACCGACTGAATTGTTTCTGATTCTGTCCCGTGAGCCGAGATGGAATTTCTCCCAGGGAGATTTATCATCCGCGTATATGTCTGCCTCTCAAACCTGACAGGTGTGTGTCGTTTGCCAGTTTTCTCCGAGTATTTTTCCTGCTTGTGCCTGATCGACTGAATTGTTTTTAATTCTGTCCCAAGAGCCGAGACGGATTCTCTCCCAGGGAGATTTATCATCCGCGTATACGTCTGCCTCTCAAACCTGACAGGTGTGTGTCGTTCGACCGTTTTCTCCGAGTGTTTTTCCTGCTTGTGCCTGACCGACTGAATTGTTTCTGATTCTGTCCCGTGAGCCGAGATGGATTTTCTCCCAGGGAGATTTATCATCCGCGTATACGTCTGCCTCTCAAACCTGACAGGTGTGTGTCGTTTGCCTGTTTTCTCCGAGTATTTTTCCTGCTTGTGCCTGATCGACTGAATTGTTTTTAATTCTGTCCCAAGAGCCGAGACGGATTCTCTCCCAGGGAGATTTATCATCCGCGTATACGTCTGCCTCTCAAACCTGACAGGTGTGTGTCGTTTGCAACTGTTTTCTCCGAGTGTTTTTCCTGCTTGTGCCTGACCGACTGAATTGTTTCTGATTCTGTCCCGTGAGCCGAGATGGATTTTCTCCCAGGGAGATTTATCATCCGCGTATACGTCTGCCTCTCAAACCTGACAGGTGTGTGTCGTTTGCCTGTTTTCTCCGAGTATTTTTCCTGCTTGTGCCTGATCGACTGAATTGTTTTTAATTCTGTCCCAAGAGCCGAGACGGATTCTCTCCCAGGGAGATTTATCATCCGCGTATACGTCTGCCTCTCAAACCTGACAGGTGTGTGTCGTTTGACCTGTTTTCTCCGAGTGTTTTTCCTGCTTGTGCCTGACCGACTGAATTGTTTCTGATTCTGTCCCGTGAGCCGAGATGGATTTTCTCCCAGGGAGATTTATCATCCGCGTATACGTCTGCCTCTCAAACCTGACAGGTGTGTGTCGTTTGCCTGTTTTCTCCGAGTATTTTTCCTGCTTGTGCCTGATCGACTGAATTGTTTTTAATTCTGTCCCAAGAGCCGAGACGGATTCTCTCCCAGGGAGATTTATCATCCGCGTATACGTCTGCCTCTCAAACCTGACAGGTGTGTGTCGTTTGACCTGTTTTCTCCGAGTGTTTTTCCTGCTTGTGCCTGACCGACTGAATTGTTTCTGATTCTGTCCCGAGAGCCGAGATGGATTCTCTCCCAGGGAGATTTATCATCCGCGTATACGTCTGCCTCTCAAACCTGACAGGTGTGTGTCGTTTGCCAGTTTTCTCCGAGTATTTTTCCTGCTTGTGCCTGATCGACTGAATTGTTTTTAATTCTGTCCCAAGAGCCGAGACGGATTCTCTCCCAGGGAGATTTATCATCCGCGTATACGTCTGCCTCTCAAACCTGACAGGTGTGTGTCGTTCGACCGTTTTCTCCGAGTGTTTTTCCTGCTTGTGCCTGACCGACTGGATTGTTTCTGATTCTGTCCCGTGAGCCGAGATGGAATTTCTCCCAGGGAGATTTATCATCCGCGTATACGTCTGCCTCTCAAACCTGACAGGTGTGTGTCATTTGCCTGTTTTCTCCGAGTATTTTTCCTGCTTGTGCCTGATCGACTGAATTGTTTTTAATTCTGTCCCAAGAGCCGAGACGGATTCTCTCCCAGGGAGATTTATCATCCGCGTATACGTCTGCCTCTCAAACCTGACAGGTGTGTGTCATTTGCCTGTCTTCTCTGAGTGTTTGTCCTACTTGTGCCTGACCGACTGAATCGTTTCAGATCCTGTCTCATGAGCCGAGACCAGCTTTCTCCCAGGGAGATTTTTCTGCCGCGTATACGTCTGCCTTTCAACTGGACTCGTAGGCTAGCGGTTGTACCGCACTGGCTAAACTGCTCATCTACAGCGAGTGACTCATCGCAACTTTGAAATGGCTGACCAGCTACACGCTGTACGAATATCCACGTAACGTCAATGATTTTGACTCGTGCTAAACGTGCATGGATTCTACATCAGTGGAATCCATGGACGTTTAGAAGCAAAACAGTTTTGTTTTTATTGCCAGCTTCAAATCTTTTGAACTCAAAGATAATAAAATGTCATTGATCCCTGCAAAAATGTGTTGGCCAAATATATTTGCATGTTCACATTACATGAACACAAAGAAGTGATCAACATTTTTTTTTTTTTAACATTTATGAGACTGATTTTGGAACTTTTTGTAGTGGAAAGTGCTTGTTTGGGGATTTAACATAAGCAGAATAATTCTGGCTCCTCAATTCCTTTTTGAAATGGAATGCAAAAAAGTACAGATGTCCTGTTTACACTGCAGTGAATGAAACACGTTTAGGTGATGATCACGACCGTTCGCGTCGGATTCTGATGTTTAAACAAACCTGAAATGTTACTCTGGACCAAATCTTGATTTTTTCTCAACTTACAGCATTTCGTGTGTAGAATAAAAATTGTGACTATCTTGGTTGCGTTGCAAGCATAGGCGTAGACTTCGGGGGGGCATTTGGGGCTTGTGCCCCCCTGGTGAGATCCGGGGGGGGGGGGGGGCAGAGCTTCCCCGGGCCCGGGCCATGATCCTTACCGAGACGCTGTTTACGCGCCATGTAACGAGCTTCTAGTAGTGGCATGTAAACAAAATAACGCCCACGTTGCCTTTATTGACAAAATACATGGGAAATGGAATCCCAGCGTGCTTTCGTTGGCTTCAATCTCCAGTTATGGCATGTAGAAATCTTTGATACGGTCAATCTTTAAAGTGTGGGTAATCCAATCGTCCCAAACCTAACCGAAATATTGTCCCTGGAATATATGGCCATCCAGTGAGACCAGAAAGGGGTGAAGTTAGTTGTTAACAAATCTTGTACCAAGTCTTTTTTTTTTGGAAACAGCGCGATGTAACGAAATCTCTGATTTAACGAAGTACCGCATTTTTCATAACTTTTTGGGCATGCAACATGCATGTATTTTTAGCCTCATATAACGAAGCCATTTTTGCGGCTATTTCAATATAACGTTCGAAGTGCCATCGCCGTAAAATACCAAAAAAGAAGGCCCTAGAGGAATATTTCGTAAAAGTAGTGTAGTGAAGAATATAAAAATTTACCGCGACCCCACTCATTGAAAATGTTACTTCACGCGGGCGGGCCTCCGAGCGTGACGCGAGCTAGAGTCACGCTCGGAGTCGCGGAAAGCGACATCTCGGAGAATACCCGCGAGGTGCTTTCTGCTGAGTGCGGCTTGCGTGGTGCGTGGTGTTGAGCGAAGGCAAGAGGTGGCGCAAGTGTAACCTGCGTGTGTGCGTGTGTTTAGCGCGGCGCGTGCATGCCGTACAGGTGGTACAGGCCCGGGCGTTCCAGCCTTTTGTTAGGCCTCGTTACGGTGCTTTTATTTGCTTCGCTTCGCTCGTCTGACTGTACGTACCTTGTCCGCTCTCACATACTTTGCCACAATGAGTGGTGGTAAACGCAAAGTATTTTCACTTGAAGAAAAGTAAAAAATCCTGCAAGCCATTTCGAACGGCGAAAAGAGGAAGGATGTCGCGGCCCGATTCGAGATACCGCAGAGCTCGCGTTCGACGATTTTAAAAGCGAAAGAGAGTATCTTCGGTGCTCTGAAGAATGGCACAAGTGCCCAGCGAAAACTAGCGAAAACGGCCGAAGCCCGCCACCAATACCCAGAGGTGGACAAGGCAGTTTTCTTCTGGTTTATGGATACCCGGGCACGAGTCGTTCCATTGAGTGGTGCTGTACTTAGGATGCTTGTACCGCGATGACTTCAAAGCAAGCAGTGGATGTCTCTACCGGTTCACGGCTAGGCACGAGATCGTCGGGAAGATGGTGAGCGGGAGTCTGCGTCGGCCGATGCACCTGAAGCTGCTGCTTGGCTCGAGAAAGAGCAAGAGATGTCAGGAATCCTGACGCGCTATCAGCCGGCAGACGTGTACAACGCAGACGAAACGGGATTCTTTTACCAAATGCTCCCGAACCGAGCGCTCGCTCTCAAAGGAGACCGCTGCCACGAAGGAAAACGGAGCAGGCTGCGGATCACAGTTCTGGCAGTGACAAGCGGTTGCCGTTTAATATTGGGAACAGCAAGAAGCCGCGATGCTTCAGAGGCGCTCGAGATTGAGTACACAAATTCGGACTCGAAGGCGTGGATGACCCGCGACATCTTCCGCGGTTGGCTCCAAAAGTTCGTCGAGGAGATGAGGGATGACGGCCGCAATGTGTGCCTGGTGCTCGACAACTGTTCCGCCCACCACATTGATGACCTGGAACTGACCAACGTAGAGCTGAAGTTCCTCCCGCCCAACTGCACGTCGCTGATCCAGCCGCCCGACCAGGGCATCATATACAGCGTCAAGTGCTCATATCGGCGGCGGCTGATTGACAAGCTTCTGCTCGATCTTCGCTTGAAGCACTAAACAAAAGTGGACATCTTTCAAGACATTGAGATGCTCTCTGCTTCGTGGAAGGTCACAGTGAAGGAGGTCATCAAGAACTGCTTCAGAAAAGCTGGATTCGAAACACACGCAGCCAGTGCCCCCGAGGAAGTGGACTGCGAGGAACCAAACGGAGAGGCTTCGTCCTCCTCTACCATTCCCAGAGAAAGTGAGCGCGTTGAAAGCCAAGATATGCCCTCCTGGAAGAAGACGGGGAAGATCAAGAGGATCTTTCGGGAGCATGGCAGTCCCTTCACAGCGACGGAGTCGTTCCGGATGGTGTCGCTCCGGAGGACTTTTTCTATGGGGACTCGTGTGTCGTTGCGACGGAACTTACCGATGATTCCATCGTGAAGGACGTGCTCGGCGAATCGGAAGGCAATGACAGCGAGGCGGAAGCCGCGAGGACCCTTGCGGGGTGCCGAGCAGCCGTAAGGTGCTCGTCGCGATTGACTTCCTGAGGCGGTACACCAGTGCGCATGAGCAACAAAGTGCGAAGCATGCACTGTGGGCGTTTCAACGCCGTGCGACGTCGATATTAATGTCGCAGAAGTCGCAGGCAAAGGTCACGGACTACTTTCATCGCAAATAAAGATCGCTTCTGGTGAGTGTTTGCACCCGTGACACATCTCGTTGATTTTTTACGTGCTAGGCACCAAATTTCGATGTAACGAAGTAAATTGCAGATTTTTCCGACTTCGTTAAATCGAGGTTCAACATTCAATTTATTTGGTCTGCCCTAGCCTGCATGCCGTGCTTTGGGTTGTTTGGAAACTCCTGGTGCTTAGTTAATGTGCAGCAAGCTAGAAGCCATTACCACTAATATATAGTGCAACCATGTGGTGCTGCCAAAAATTCTTTATCGTCGTGTACAGATCATCAGTCTGAGCTCGTGGTCACTGTGCAACCCTTATAAGACCCAAAGTTCTGTATTTGCAACATGATATACTATAGCTCTGGGAAGACGAAATAACACAGATGCTGAATATATTTTTTTCATTGGTGGCCAGCAAAAAGGAAAGAGGTTTTTTTGGGATGAAACAAGAAGTTTGTGACCATATGGCTTACTAACCCCACACAGTCTCACTGGTGTCCAGGGATGAAACGACCAGTCTGTGGCCAGCCCCTTTCTGGGCACTCTTTAGTCATCGGTGGCCAGCGATAAACCAAACAGTTGGTGACCGGCCTCTTACTGGACACATTTTTGTCATCGATGGCCAGGGATGAAACGACCGGTCTGTGGCCAGCCCCTTCCTGGGCACTTTTTTGTCATTGGGGACCAGCATTGAACTGAACAGTTGGTGACCAGCCTCTTACCAGACACATTTTTGTCATCAATGGCCAGGGATGATAGGACCAGCCTGTGGCCAGCCCCTTTCTGGGCACTTCTTTGTCATTGGTGGCCAGCAATGAACCGAACAGTTGGTGACCAGCCTATTAACGGACATATTTTTATCATCAGTTGCCAGGGATGAAACGACCAGTCTGTGGCCAGCCCCTTTCTGGGCACCCTTTAGTCATCGGTGACCATCGATGAACCAAACAGTTGGCGACCGGCCTCTTACTGGGCACATTTTTGTCATAGATTGCCAGGGATGATACGACCAGTCTGTGGCCAGCCCCTTTCTGGGCACTTTTTAGCCATTGGTGGCCAGCAATGAACCGAACAGCTGGTGGCCGGCCTCTTACCAGACACATTTTTGTCATTGATGGCCAGGGTTGATAGGACCAGTCTTTGGCCAGCCCCTTTCTGGGCACTTTTTTGTCATTGGTGGCCAGCAATGAACCAAACAGTTGGTGACCGGCCTCTTAACAGACATATTTTTATCATCAGTGGCCAGGGATGAACCGACCAGTCTGTGGCCAGCCCTTTCTGGGCACTTTTTGTCATCAGTGGCCAAGATGAACCAAACAGTTGGTGACCAGCCCTTACGGACACATTTTTGTCATCGATGGCCAGGGATGATAGGACCAGTCTATGGCTAGCCTCTTTCTGGGCACTTTTTTGTCATTGGTGGCCAGCAATGAACCGAACAGTTGGTGACCGGCCTCTTACCAGACACATTTTTTTCATCGGTGGCCAGGGATGATATGACCAGTCTGTGGCCAGCCCCCTTCTGGGCACTTTTTAGTCATTGGTGGCCAACGATGAACCAAACAGTTGGTGACCAGCCCCTTACCGGACACATTTTTGTCATCGATGGCCAGGGATGATACGACCAGTCTGTGGCCAGCCTCTTTCTGGGCACTTTTTTGTCATTGGTGGCCAGCAATGAACCGAACAGTTGGTGACCGGCCTCTTACCAGACACATTTTTTTCATCGGTGGCCAGGGATGAAACGACCAGTCTGTGGCCAGCCCCTTTCTGGGCACTTTTTAGTCATTGGTGGCCAACGATGAACCAAACAGTTGGTGACCGGCCTCTTAACGGACACATTTTTGTCATCGTTGGCCAGGGATGATACGACCAGTCTGTGGCCAGCCCCTTTCTGGGCACTTTTTTGTCATTGGTGGCCAGTGATGATACGACCAGCCTGTGGCCAGCCACTTTCTGGGCACTTTTTTGTCATTGGTGGCCAGCAACGAACCAAAGAGTTGGTGACCGGCCTCTTACCGGACACATTTTTGTCATCGATGGCCAGGGATGAAACGACCAGTCAGTGGCCAGCCTCTTACCAGGCACTTTTTTGTCGTCGGTGGCCAGCTGCCTGCCAGTGGCCAGGCTGGCCAGCCAGGTACCAGTCTAATACCGGTCATTGGCCGATGGCTGGCCAAAATTTTGTGCTGCCTGGGGCGCTGCCGGCTAAAAAACGTGTTTCTCTTTCTCTTTACCTCCACCTCCACCCTCTCTCCACCCCCACCCTCGCGTCTCCAGCTAGTTGCTCGCCCTCCCGCGGCGGAAAAGGGAAGCGCTTTATGGTACGTTTACACTTGCGGATCCGCTGGCGAATCCGCCCAGCTTTTGCCGCTGGAGCGAAACGCTGGGCGGAAAACGCGGCGGCGAGCCGTTTAGGTCCGGACCTATTTCTGCCGCCGAACGAGGCGTTTCGCTGACCGGAAGTGACATTTTTGCGCAGCGCGACGCTGCCTACGTCATGAGTATGCGTTCTGTTGCGTTAATTGAACGTCAAAGACTTACGGTAAGAAACAGAATGGATTTACTATTTACATGACGAAGTTAATCTGCTGGTGTCGGTGATCGCAGTCGTTCCGTACGTCTTCTTCTTCGATCTGCCCCGAGCCAAACCGTTGCTTCGTCTTCCTCGTTTTCGTCAACCGCATATTTACACGAGCACTGTACGGCTGTTTCGCGTGAGTAGGAGGTGCCAAAATTACAATTCACAACACGTTCTTCCGGGAGCAGCAACGCCCGGGAGAGACAGCCGAGGTGGGAACTCTCGCGCCTTCTCGTCATATTTGACCGGATGTTACGAGAACAGCTGCCGCAGCCGCCGCCGCCGCCGCCGCTCGAAGGAAATAGATGTAAACGCAACCCGCTCGTCGCCGCCGCCGCCGGGAGCGGATCCGCTCCCGCGGCAGCGGATTTCTTCTCAGGTGTAAACGTACCATTAGTGAGGGTCCCCCGATTCTCCCGTGCAGCGTGCGCGGCGGAGCTACGCGCGATCATGGCTCGCGAATTGTCATTTCCGAACGCAAACAACACTCTTTACTGTCCCAGCGTAGTGCTGCAGCCGGTATGAGATTGTACTTTACTATACTTCGTTTCACCTTATCTTGTGCCGCAGCGAAGGCTAGAAGCGCGAGCACATAGCGTTGGCAGATGTCCTTGGTGCACGAGAGCGTGTTCCGCCGAGATGTGCTTTAGAGCAAGGAGCTCGCGCTTGTAGCCTTTCCTGCGGTACAACACAAGCTGAAACAGAGTATAGAGAGCTTTAGTATTGCGCATAGAAGCAAACGCAAGTGCTGTGCGTTTGCGTTAGAGTTGCGTGCCCCACGTTGTGCGTGCGCCTCATCGCCATGCGCCAATCCAAGACCAAAATTGTGGGCTTTGCGCACGCGCAGTGTAGAACACGCAGAGCTAACGCAAACACACAGCGCTTGCGTTTGCTCGTATACCAAATACTAAAACTCACAACTGTTTCACTGTTTCACCGGCTTGCAACGACAACGCAATGTGCTGCAGTGAGCAGACGTGCAAGCAGGTAGGCGTTCCTTCGAACTGGAAAGGCTGAGATTGGCAAAACGACGGAGCATAAAAATGAAAGTAACTAAATGCTATAAAAAATTTGATAATTAAAAAAAAAATATATATATATATACATTTTTTATTTTAGGGTATTAGGGCTGGGAGGATATTGACCGCGACTTTGTACCTCTTGCCGAGTGTCAAAAGTCGCGACATTCAAAGCAAAATGCGCTTTACCCACAATTAATGCAATTTTACAGGAATTTTTCACATTATCGAGAATGTTTTGATTGATTTTAGACTATTGTTTTGTAACTTGGTCATTAAAAATGCTGCAGTTGGCACCAGTGATGACAATTAGCACACTTGATTGTCATACTTGTTCGCCCGTTTGAAATTAGATAAGAAGCAAAAAATTATATTAAATATTAAAACATTGCATATTAAATTATCTAAATTTGATAATATTATTAATAATACAGATCACGGCAATTTATGCCCCCTTAACGCTACAATCACAAAAATACGTCATTTAACCATAATAGTCTTTCCTGAAAGGTATCATTTTTTTAGCATATGAAACACTCTGACATTATTATCAAGATAGACAAACAGTCAAACACTGGATGCAATATAAAGTCCTATGCGTCACGCGTCGCTATAAAAAAAACACACACACTCTTCAGCTGACTGACTCAGATTCCGTCTTTGGGTTGTTGTAGTGAGAACAGCGGTTATTAATTTATACCTTTTGTGGAAAAGTAAAAATTTATCATCTAAATACCTCAAACCAATTAAAAGGCCCGCAGTTCATTCTTTAAGAACACAACTATCTGAGCGAGAAATGGCAGCGAGAACGCACAAATATCAGCACTGATTTTTTCAACAACTACAATATTTTATGTTACCTCTAAAATGCATGAAAGGCCCTGTTCTCCAGTCTCCAGTATAAGTTGAAGTGCCTGAATCGAACACGTATGTCAAGAAAAAAAAAGTTTCCGCGAACAACTTAATTAACTAAATCATTACGATGTGAGACACATCTTCAGCTATAAAATAATTTGAAATTAAGACCTATATCGTCAAATTAAATCCAAAATAGAGGTTAGTTTCGGTTTCGCTCCAGAATTAAAACGTGCTTCCTGGAGTAAGTATTACGCTCAACACCGTTTTTGTTTTCAGGATAAAGAAGCGACCTGCTCTCATAACACCCTAGCTTCCTCGTATTACCAGACATAATTTGTGTCACTCAGTGAAGCCAGCACACTAGACAGGCTCAGCAGCGGCACGCACCTCCGACCCTCACTATAACCGCCATTTTGGAAAGCGAGTGGCGCCCCCTATAGTTAGTTGGAGTCGCGAAACCCTTCCAACTCCGCGCGGAGACTGCGGCGTTTGGTGACGGATGTCAAAATAAATGTATGCTGCCAGTTGGAGAAACGTGTCGTCCTGTTTTCGTCCTTTATGTTATTCTCCTCAAACACCGTAACTTAACCAGCACGCTCCATTTCCACGAGTCTAATTTTAACATTCCCGTTTTGTTCCGTGAAGCGGTCATAACACATGAACATGTCGGGACCACACCGAATCTCGTAAACAACTCAGGAACGCAGCCCAGTGACGGAACCTTACATTTTTTGTTACATCCTTGTTTATGTACGAAGTAAAACGGTTTTATCTATCTCATCCGGAAGTCCGTTTTAAAAGCAGCACTCAAAAAAAATTTGGAGCAAAGTTTTTTTTATTTTTTATTTACACGAGAAACCAGAGAAGCACGGAAGCACACTGTTTAACTTTGAAACACTTTGGGGGCTTTTGTAATTGAACTTCAAACTGTAGCCAGCTGACATTATAATCGCTCGTTTGATTGCTATGTAAACCTCAGACAATGAATGCAAGTATGTTTTAGTGCATTGCCTACGAATGGCAGACAGATACTTTGACGAGCTCTGAGTGGGCGCTAAGCATAAATCAAGTTTTCCTTGCATGCTTTCCCTAAGACGAGCGCAATCCTTGATCGCTGTTCATAAACTGTATCCTTTTCCAAGTGGAAGTTATTTCATCGTTGCCCAAAATAGCACAGGATATCCGTTTTGTTACCAGAATATGTATATATATACTTTTTTTATCATTTTGAGACAGGAGTTAGTGCTTTTTTGTTAAAGGTAGTTTTTGCATCCTTCGGGATCGCTAACAATAACCAGATTAGTCGGTCTGGAGCGCGGTCAAGGACTTGTCCTTCCGTTCCCCTTCCAACGATATGACACCGACGTGATACGTTTTTCCAACTTTTTCCTGTTTAGCTTTCCTCCTCACCTCATTAAACGCGCATTCTACTAAACAGTTCAAGAAGGCGGAAAGGGGGAGTCCCCTCTTGCTCGGACTCTCGTTTGTGCAATCCGGACACATTCATTCTCCCCCTAGAAGATTAGCCCGTCGCTCGAAATTCAGACAAAAGTTGCTTTCCCCACCCCGTTCACCCCGAAGCTGACAGTGCTGTGGAAACTACGTGCTCCTTGGGCCAGCCACACTTTTGCCACGGGATCATGCTCTCTCGCGCATACCCACGCGCAGAGAATGAGGTCAGGTGATAAAAGGGAGGCGGCTGATTGGTCCGGCAAGCGCGTAGCTTCCACCATAATGTCAGCTTAGGGGTGAAGGGATGAAGTGAGGTCCGGTGTCGTGTGACGTGCGTTTGGAGCCGGTGACGCGCGCTGCGGGGACCGCGGATGTATCACAGTGAAAAGGCGAAAAGAGCTTTCAAGGGAAGGAGGTACGAAATAGTCGGCTGTGTTTTCAAATTTTCGTACCGAAAGTCAGGCTTTTGACTTTCTACCTTTTTTTCTTTTGGCCCACTGAACGATGTGCTATTATGAAAATCCCAATCTAAATTGATTTATCCTAGCCCAAAATTCCTTTCATGGGACCTTCAATATAGAAAGACGAATTCCCCACAGTGAGATCAGTCAATCTGTCTAAAGAATCATTTGCGTGGCGAAAGTGCCTTACCAAACATATTGAACCGTGTTATTAGTGTGTACGTCCCGCTTTACTGGAGACATACTCGTTGGTATAGTTTATTTTAAGTTTATTTATTTCTCTTCATTGCCCTGACATCCGGTTTGATGTTAAGCGGATTGTAATAAGAAGAAAATACGGGGGTTCAGTCAAAAGTAGGAATAGCTCTTGTACGTGGGGATGTTTCCTTTTTGGGCATTTGCGTGCCCATTTTCCGTCTAAGTGTCGTGGTGAACCTTAGAGAGGATTAACCAGCCGGACTACCGCCTGTAAACACTCTGGGCTTTGGGACGTGTTTTTTTCTTTCTACCTTTGGCCGGAATGCGAATCCACTCACGCTTTGTGGTCAATAAACCCCCAGCTGCGTTTCCCTTGACCGTTTTTGATTTAATTTCTCATCTCGGGTTTCATAGTAGTGTATGCGCAACATGTTCGCACCGTCAGAAAGCGGATGTTCCTTACATTAAATGAAAGGCCGCGACCTCGGAGCGACCGCAACATGCTGGCAGTTCACGGCCAGCGATATTAGAGAGTTTTAGTGGATTGTTCTCTAGAGCTTTGCGTACGCAAGGAAATTGCGGGTCGTGAGCGCGCATGCGCAGAACGCAATAGAAGAACTAGCGTATTGCGTACGCACGCAACGCTGGGGATCTTGTGTTGAGGGTTAGCGGGCTTTGCGGGAAGCTCTCGAGAGATCTTGGGCCCAACGAGAGCACCAGTTTCAAGATGGCGGTTACCTCGGCTGGCGCAGCAAGGGCGACAGGGTATTCGGGAAATACAGTGTTACGTGAAATTGTGTGGTGTTGAGCTCGGCAATTCATTCCGGGACCTCCCGCGGACAAATCAGATCGCCGTGCAGCTGAAGGAGTGCACAGTGAAAATGTTCACCGCTCGTAATGTGCGTCAACGCTGCGATCTGCTCAACGCGAAGCCTATTAGCACAGTTCATCGCCGACGGACGAACTTCAAGGAATTGCCGAAGTGGTCGCTATGCACCGGACATCAGTACGTCATGGATTTCATTCCGCGATGGCATTGATGAAGGGTGCCGGTTCCACGGGACGATTGACGGAGTCTCCGTGATCGAATTTGGCTACGCACTCGTACTCGTAGCCTCTGTACCCTGCAGAAAAGCTCGCTTGACGAGACACCTGCGGCTTGGTTTAATTTGAAATAATTTTTTTTTTTTTTTGTGAGGAGCATGGTGGTTTTATAAGCACGCGGAATACTACGGCTCGTGCGAATTTAACCGAGATCATGCGATGTGTTCACTCGGAAACGTAACACACAACTGAATTCGGTCCGAGCAGGTCCTTTTTAGCGCGCGCTATATTATTGCGTATTGCCTACGTAAGAGCCAGCAACGCTCTACTAAAACTGTCTATTGTTAAGCGAAAGTCGACTACAGCGCTGCCGCTATCCTCTGTTTTTTTTTTTTTTTCCATGTTTGCGGGTCCCCTCGCCAAGAACGGTTTCGTGGCCGAGTGGACCAACTACCCCTCTCTAGGCAACTGTATGCACAGTAAAGAAAAAAGAGTGAGCCGCCATCCTGGCACCTCGAGCCTGGGAGTTTCGGACTCTGGGAACATTCAGTGACTAGCAGATAGCCATATGAAGCAACTTTCACGTTTCAACTCGTCGCTAAAGGGTGGAGCTGTTATCGTACTTAGTTTAATTCCTCTTCTCCCCACGTTTGACTCCTTTCCATCGAAAGCTATCCTCCTTGCCCTCCTTCCGCGCTACGGCCCCCGCCGCCATGTCTGGGCGAGGCCCACAAGGCGCGTGCGCCTGCGTGCCGGGTCGTATTTGTTTGCTATTGCATTCGGCGGACTAGAGTTTTTTTTTTTATTATTTTAGATATGAAGACAGTTTTGCTTTCTAACTTGAAGAAACTAGCGTTTGTGCGCATTCATTGGAACTCAAAAGCGCGTGAAGACGTATTGATCAGCAAATATAATAACGCGAGCAGAGTTGGAATTGCTCGGGTGTAAAGCGGAATCGGCTTTCTCCAATTCCGCTTAACATCGAACATTAAAAAAAAAATGCCAATGTAGTTTCGAATATTTTGAGACATCGGCATGCACTGCAAAACATTTTTTTGTTTACCCATTTATTGCAGCAAGAGCTGAGAGCAGGCAACCGATAGACTGCACCTCTCCCTGAGTGTAAAGAGGTTCGTAGGAGGACTGCGTTGCTAGCGGGAGCACGTGCCGTCGCTTTGAGCATGGATTGGGAACGCGCCCGCAACGCTCGCAGTCCATAGCGTACGTTCTGCTAAAACTTTTTATTTTCTTGAACAAAGTGCATTTCCAGACTCGGCATCACTTGAGTTAGGCAAATAATAGACACCACAACGCGTGCAAAACCAGGGCTTTTCGGTAATTGTAAGCAATACCGCTCGTTTTGCCAAACTAGCAGCTTGGTTTACTTCGCACACATTTTATAAACGTCGAATACTACCTAAGACTGTGCGCATGCGACGACTGCTATTTACGCGCCTCGTGCATATAACTACCCACTAAATACACTCACTTGTATCGCCTCAGCTTAAATTAAAAATAGCGTGCTCGGTTGCCTTGGCAGTGCGTTTCTCATTTCGCCCATTTATTTATTAGCGAAGCCCTTTGTCATCCTTACTTTGTTTCGAGATATTGTTTTGACGTCCTCACGCGCAAGGTACGCCTTGAGTTCACTTGCAAGGCATATAGGCTTTGCCGCACACCCGCGGGCGTGCCTTACTGCATGAGTTACAAATGAGGAGAGAGAGATCTTTCAGCAAAGCCTTAAAAAGACAATATCAATTTTTTTTTCATTGTCAATAAATAATGCTTTATAAATCACACATGACAAGTCACATAAAAATATGAAGACAAGAAAATATATATTGTTACAAGGCAAAATATTGCACATTCGGAAGAGGTCGGTGTGAAAAAATGGAAGGAGTGGTAAATGGCTTGAGTTTCCTGAGGCCAGTTTTTGCCAAGATCACTGGCTCAAACTGATTGTTCATGAAGTGATCCTGAAAAATAAATGCAGCATCGCATATTTTTAGTTGCCACTTGTGAAGCATCGATCCCGGAAATATGTTGCACAACAAAAGTGCGAGTTGCTCGATCGTTGGTGACTCTTCTTTCACTAACGCAATATGCTATAACCCTACAACCCTCTTTATTTTATTGGCACCCCAGTCTCTCACGAATTGTTCTTAATTCGGCCGACTCAATGCAAGCGAGCTAAGAGCGAGCGAGTCAGCTTTCGTTACCAAATACGCGGGAAAAGACGTGCCAATGTTCTTCGTGCCGGTAATTTTGTTCCGTGTTTATCTCGTCTTATGCTCTTATTAGTCGATCTTCATCGGCGAGACCGAAAGAGACAGGTAATATGATTCAGAGTTTTACAGTGACTTACCTGGCAAAGTCCCCCTCGGAGGCAGTCGAAACTTTTCCGGCCGATCTGGTTGAGCCATTCGAGTGTTTTAGTATATCGTTCAGTCTCTCCCGCAGCGTTATGCGCTAGCCGCTACCACCTCCGCTCTATGTAGCGTAGCGGAACCACCATTTTAAGTTTAAGTAGAACGTTCGCAATCCTCTACGGACTACAGCATTACGAGAGCTAACGCAACGCCACTAGCGGCTCTTTTGGACACTAGACTCGTGTAAAAGAGAATTCTAAAGCAATTCTTCGCAATCATTTTATTAACGCCGTTTTCTTAATAGAATATTTTGTTCTTTATTGAATAACGTGCTAATCGTTGCTTCTTTTGTAAGTAAATGACTGTTATGTTTGTAATTGAATACAACTGGAGGGCCAAGCTGTCGAAGCCAATCCGATATCAGCCAAGCGCCAAAGCCACCGAGAAAAATCTCCATAAATAAATGACAATTACCGTGGCACTTCTGTTGTGTTGTTCACCGAAAATGAAAGGCCACGGAAATCCCTCATATCCCCCTGCTCGCTCGCTTCCTTGGGCAGATTTGTCCTCACGACAAAGCCGACGAGCAGGAGGCCGCACCCTTCGCTCGCAACACCACAAACTGCGAAGCTTTTTTTTTTTTTCTGTGGCCGTATTTAGCATGTTTGTTAACGAAATTAGAGGGGGAAGAGGGGAGGGGGCATGACGTCAGCCGTGCAGCCTCCACAAGCCATGCTCCCTTATAGCCTCGCCTCTTCCTTCATTTCCTCCTTACCCTCCTCACTTATCGGGCCAACGTGACCACTGCACGTGACCATCACGTTGTTGATTGTTGCGGGTAGCCGGGAGCGTGGTGCTGGTGGGTTTTATTTATCAGTCATCACAACTAGAAACTCTGGCCCGTGCCCAACCCACCGAATCTACGGCTGCTGCGTTTCGTTATGTACCTTCAACTGTAAAGAAAATGCATTCTGTTTTCTACAGACCGTTACCATCCTGAAAACGATAGTATTCAACCTGGAACGCCAGCGCTGTAATGATTACCTCTTGGTGTGTTTTTTGGATAATGTACCGTGCATCTGCGGGGAGTATTCTTTTTGATCTCCTGGCCACTCATTGCTACAGTGGCCAAAGCAAGAATGAATTAAATACACACATGATTACATAACTATGTCGACCCCGCAGGTTGGACCAATACTCACGCATTTTTACGGCGATGATTTCCGCGCTCGGCTGCAAATGATAGCTGCGCTCTCATCGCTCTCACGTTATATCACACTGCAATACGTTTGGCTTTTTTCTTTTCGTTGTGGCCGCTATGCAGGTCGTTCACTGGGACGTTTTATTGCGGTCGTGACAAATCGAACCAGCTCAACTTGACTCGAGGTTGGGAGATGTTTTATTGACTATTGGAAGTGCATGGAGCACATCACGCTCCACTTTGATGGGGTCCAGCCACCGCCGCGACCAATGGCCAAAATACGTCGCTTTCGCAGTTCGGCGACCGTCGGAAATCTAAGAAAATTGTTGACCGATTCCTGCTATTGTAAAACTATATGTGTGCATTACGTCCAGGGCTTACCGGTGAAAGGTAACTCCCGCTGAAGAAAGGCCAGACCGAATGCGGCAGCCAACCACGCTGCAAGCGCCCATCCCGTAGCCGGCGGAAATTAGTGCGCCGCCGAAAGATGATCGTTATTGTTTTCTTATAGTTCGAGGAGCGTTATTTAGCAGGCGGCGAACCCTGCTGCCTTCCACGTTCATCCGCGCTCATTCCTTTGAAGTGCGAGAAGTGAGATTCACTTCTCTCTGCTCCTCTTGCGCTTTGGTCCAACGCTTGGTGTTTTATACTGCATTTTTACGTGTAAGTCCGCCTTTTAATCTTTGTTACGATGCTTGTAATCTGCGTTATATGTGCCTTACATTCAGGTGGGTTAGGGTTACAAGCAAGCTAGCGGATTCCCGCTCATTTCCTTTGACTTTAGTCTCTGCATACTTCGTTTCACCTTGCGATGGACCGCTGCTGACACTACGAGTCACCCCAGGCAATCCAGCACCGTGAGCGGGACTACAAGGTCACGCGTCACTCAGAAGGCAGTGGATTGGTTTCGATGGCTCTCGTGCTATATGTTGCGGTCCATCGTAAGGTGAAGTAGACTATCGTCCCCGCTCTTGTCGCGTGACCGAACTGACTATACCTGCAGAAACCAGAAAGACAGTCCCGTGCCAGACGAGGCGCGACCGTGGCTGTGAGAGCCACTGAGAGGGAGAGCTGGGTGCTAGGTGCTACTGAGGCCGCCGTTTTTGCACTATTTTTATTATTTCACCACCTCCAAGTTGAGCTCTCTCTCTCTCTAGAAAAAAAAAAGAGACATAAAACTATTTGTGAAACTGCGTTCGCGTGCCCAGTTTGAGATATGTTCGATTGGAATTCGAATTTTGCAAGGCTTACCAAATGTGTTGGTCCTTACGGTATCCCGGTTCATATAATCTAATTTGCGTTAAAGCCGGGCACTTTGGTCACCGCGAAACGCCGGCAACTGAGAGCTCGCGGACTGCATCTTGAATGACCTTTCAAATAAATGCCTTGGAAACTCACGCAGAAAAATGTATTAGTTCATGTCCGAATAATGAGCAAGATGATCAACAAATGACAGGAAATAAACCGATAACGTCACACTGAACGAACCACAATGAACAAACATATATCTGAGCCCAGCAGACGTTCTATTGATCGCCTGGAAAACACATACAGAATTGAATTGAATATGATAAGAAATATCGAGGTTCGTAAAGCAAGCGTGAACTTATGCGTTTTAAAACAGGTTTCGTCACATGGTCTATATACGGTCCCTCGTGCTGCGCCATAGAAGTTGCACTTTGTCCACTTTGTCAGAGGATCTGTTCTTGCCGCTGTGCATGGAGTCGCTTCCAGCAGCGTACTAACTGTGTTGAGGTGCGGGTATTTGAAGAATACAGTAATATAGCTTATTTCTGCGCCACGTACGAACTGGATATTTTTATGGTTTTATCAAACAAACACGCTGGCCGCGTGTGTCCTAAGAAACAAAAGCAAAAAAAGTTTGCAAAAAAATGAAAATGAGTGGATTTAAGTTTTTCTGTTCGTTGCGAGCCAAGTGGTCACGAGACCGATTTCTTAAACAGGCATCGACATATCAAGGTGCTTTCTCGATGTTTGCAGTACAATGTAGACGAAAACTTTGTGCCACCAGCGCTCCGCTTAGTAAAATCAGTGCTTTTAGAGGCATTTAGCTTTTTTTTTTGCAATTGTCTATGCGTTTTATAATCATGTCAGCTTTATGCTGCTTATGCCGGCAACACAATGTAGCTGTCAAGTGCCAATTTTTACGTTTAGGAAGTAGAGGAATGGAATCGAACGATTCAGCCATTCCAGGAGTGGGAATGGGCCCAGTGTCCCCATTCCTAGGAGTTGAAAGGAATTGAATTATCGAAAACTCTAATTCCCCGGAATGAAATTGGAATGGAATGGGGGTGCCCATTCCGCAACCCTGCCAGTGAGATCTACGGTCACGTTGGCCACAAAATTGTTTAAACTTTTTATGACTAGGCTTCACAAATATTGCAACGTGCCCCCTCCTATTATTTAGAACCTCCTTGATGTTGCAATAATACTTAAAAAACAAGCGAGCTGGTGATAATTCATGGTAATAAAACCCGAGACTCAGGAACACAGAAGGGGACGAACACAACACAACGTCTCAAACACAGCTGAAGGTTTATTTGTCAGACATTCGTTTAAAAAGGCGAGCCCCCCCCCCCCCCCCCCCCGGTGCCCCAACCGACATCCACAGTCCCGAAGGTCAAGCCACTTCCTCCCGTCCAGTCCACGTCAGCAGCCCTCCTCGCACACACATACAGGCACACGCGCTAGGCGCCACCGCGTCCATAAGAACGTCCACGCAGTTGACTTATCACCCGCCACTGCCACCACTGCTAATCCCCCACTTCCTCGCAACGCTTCCTTGCCCCCCACCGCCGAATCGTACACAAGCACACCACTCAGATATACCCCCTTCCCGTCCCCCCCCCCCTTTACAGTTGCCGACGTAAACAGAAACCTCGAAAACACATGTGGAAGCCCACACGGTAAGCCAAAATGCGCCGCCAAGTAATCTCAAAGCCTTAAAGTTTGTGCCGCTATCCGTTCGTCCCCCCTTCTATGTACTTCCTTATGTTTAATTACTGTTACCAACACGCTCGTTTTGTACTAACTTATCCCCGACCTTCCCAAAAACCTACCTCCCCCCCCCTCCCTTTATTTCTGTCTCCTTCCAATGCCTTCAAGAAAAAAACGATCAATTTTATTTAACCTTTTGGCTGGATCTCACCCGTCATGGAGATGGAAACTCCGTTTCTGATA
>JAZHYW010009223.1:0-14743 GCA_037355805.1 Ixodes ricinus | reverse complement strand
AATGTAGAGGAAAATTTCTAAATCACCGAAACGACCGCAAGACATATGAGTCCTGGGATGGTCTAGTTTCTCTCGCATTTAGTGAGAGTGCAACTGACGTAAGCGATGATCACGCCCGGTGCAGTGAACAGTTTGCGCGACGAGCAGCTCCATGTCCGTGCCCACTGGCGTCTGTGCGTTACGCGGTGCTGGCCCCGGGAGGAAATGACCAGGCAATCGAACAGACGTTAGGGCCAATCTGAGACACAGGAAGGCTCAGACTTTTGCGGGGCCCCATTCAAACGTGGCGTTGATGAGGAAGTGATTTGTTAAGAGATACCGCGATGTGTGAAAACCCCGGTATAAATCTTCTGAAATATCTACAAGAACTAAGAAACGCACGAACGTATTTCTGGACATTACGTTGGGGAATATCAGATAGGGCCTGATTTTTCGCATGCTTCAGGACGGATGCCGTCTGCACTGACCACGTGGCCCAGAATCTTAATTTGTCTTGCTGCAAATACGCACTTCTTTGAAGTTTAGCTGCAACGTAGCGGTGCTGAAGCAATCCAGAACTTGTCGGAGACAGTGCATGTGCTGATCGAATGTCGTGGAGAATACCACAATGTCACCTAGGTAGCACAAGCAGACATTCCAGGTAAGACTACGGAGGAGCGTATTCATCATCCGTTCGAACATGGCGGGATCATTGCAAAGTCCGAAAGGCATTATGTTGAAAGGTCTAAGGTTTATCAGCTTGGGCTACAGGAATCTACCAGTACCCACTGCGGAGGTCACATGGAAGAGAAGAAGCAGGATCTTTGAAGTGCATCAAGCGTATCGTCAATTCGTGGTAGAGGATAAACATCCTTCCTGGTTACATTATTAAGGCGTATGTAGTCTACATTAAATAGCCTAGATCCATCGGGCTTCTTGACCAGAAAAACAGTGACAGACCAGGGACGTCATGATGGATCAATATACTTCTTTGAAGCATAAACGTGACGTTACACTCTATAACTGCGCCCTATTCAAGCGAGACTTATTAAGTCGACTTCACTGGAGCCACTCCAGTAAGAAGTCGTCTTCGGTATCGGTGGTACGTCGCACTAGGGATGTTCATGTAAGGAAGTCGTGTGGAGGTCAAACAGATTGTAGTATGTCACCAAAAGATGAGTCAGAACGTTTTGTTGATTGGCATATTGCCGCGAGCGCAGCTGACCAAGCAGGCAGCGCGCTCGTGGCCTAACGGTTATCGCGCGTGCCTTCCACGCAGAAGGCCAGGGTTCGATTCCTGGCCGCGCCTACACATTTTTGTTGACGCTGTAATGTGATGTTCTAGTAAATTCGAGAGCCGCCTTGCTAATTCGAGGTTAGAATGTTCTACGAACCGAACCTTCTACGCCGAATGTTCTGGAGCCCACGCGTGTACAAAAGGGGCTTCGCCTGGCAAGCCGAGTCAGTTTCGCCTCAGCGTTCGATCCTGCTGCTTCGCCGCTTTCGACGCCCGCGACGCTCTGTTATTATCTTCTGTTTCCTTTTTACTTTTGGGCACAAGTTCGCCCCATTAAACGTTTAGTTTCTTCAGTTATTATCGCCTCATCACTTGTCATTCGTGACATTTTGGTGGAGGTGCGGGGTAACGCATGCCCCTGCCGCGTACCCCTCCGACTGCCCGCAGTTCAAGTCCGAGCCCAAGCCCCCAAGAACCGAGCGAAGACCAGCCCGGGATCCGATCAAGCCGCCGGAACCTTGGCCTACCCCCGGAATTAGGACCCTTGCCACCCAGGACCAGGCAGACAGGGAGGACGACGATGGCCAACCAATCGGAGACCCCGGCCGCTTCTGCCGTCGTATACCTGCCCGTCGCACCCCGGAGTCCGACGCCTTTCCACGGGGAGATCAACGAGGACGTTGAAGATTGGCTACAGCATTACGAACGAGTGGCCCGCCATAACCAGTGGACACCGGAGCAGTGCCTTCAGAACGTCTACTTCGCTCTGGAAGGCACGGCACGCACCTGGTTCGAGAACCACGAAGCGTCGATTTCGTCGTGGGAAGAATTCCAGGCCGAGCTGCGACGCACCTTTGCCAACCAGCAGCGACGACAGCGTGCCGAAGAACTTCTCCAAGCAAGACACCAAGGGCCAAACGAGAGCGTCACAAGCTTCGTCGAAGACGTTCTCCGCCTCATGAACCGCGCCGACCCAAACGCTCCCGAAGAGAAAAAGTTGCGGGTCCTAATGCGGGGCGTGAAAGAAAACATCTTCGGGGGCCTCGTGCGGAGCCCGCCTACCACCGTCGAAGGTTTCATCACTGAGGCCACCAACATCGAACGTGCCCTTCACGCGCGGGCCTCACACTACCAGAGACATCCCGGCTTCGCTGCACTCTCGCCGTCCAGCTACAGCATCCCGGACATCCGCGACATCATCCGGGACGTCGTCCGGGAGGAAATCAAGAAGTTCCTGCCTGCTGCCCATCAGCCTGCTTCGCTCTCAGTAGCCGAAGTTGTCCGCGAGGAAGTTCAGCGGGCGTTCCACCCTGAGGCTCCTGCCAGCGTAGCGGCACCCGAGGAGCCCTCCCTGACCTACGCGGCGGTAGCTCGGAGACCGGCGCCAGCTGCCCGGCAGTATTCCACGCCGCCCCGACGCGAGCCAGAGCCGCAGACCTTCCGACGCCGGGAAGGGCAGCCCCAGCTCGTCCGTACTGAACAACCGGCGCCTAGAAAGACGGATGTGTGGCGCACGGCCGATCGACGCCCGCTGTGCTACCACTGCGGTGAAGCGGACCATATCTACCGTCGATGCCCCTACCGCCAGCTGGGCCTACGAGGGTTTGCGCCCAACGACCCTCGACCACGTCTTGGAGAGCGACCTCGGGACATCGAGGACTACCTCCGCCGCTCGTCATCTCCTGAGTCGTCTTCCCGCCGAGGATTCCGTTCACCGTCTCCGCGACGCTCGCCATCGCCCTTCCGCCGGTCTCGTCGAGACAGCCTGTCACCCATCGCTTCTCGTCGGGAAAACTAGGCGCGGCAATGCCGGGAGGTGGTGTTGCCGAAGACGAACGATGCCAAGATCCTCCAAGATCGTCGGAGCTCTCCCACTCTAACGCCGCAACGCCCCGAAGCGACGTTTCTGCAACAGTGTCGAATAACCTCAACGTTATCATCGACGGCCACGACGCGACGGCGCTCGTCGACACCGGAGCAGACTACTCCGTTTTGAGTGGGAGACTCTCTCGTCGCCTTCGGAAAGTTATGACGTCGTGGGACGGACCGCAGATACGAACCGCCGGCGGACATCTCATCACCCCAGTCGGCATCTGCACTGCTCGCGTCGAGATCCACGGTGAGACGTGCCCTGTCAAGTTCGTCGTTCTGCAAGACTGTGCGAGGGACGTTATCCTCGGAATGGACTTTCTCTGCGAGTATGGCGCCGTCATCGACCTCGGAGCAAACCGGCTGACGCTACGAAAACCTGCTCCACTACCGGAGGAACCAAAAGCGACGTCATCCGCGGTCCGAGTCCTCGCAAGTCACGTGAACTTACCACCGCGGTCGAGTGTTTTCGTGCCCGTCGGGAGCACCGAAGCTTTCTGCGGCGAATTTCTGCTCGAGGGGAGCCTCCAGTTGCTTCTAGGAAGAGGAATAGGCGTCGCAAGAGGTATAGCTGAACTTCAGGATGGCCGCACTGTGGTCCTCGTGACGAACTTCCGAAACGAAGCGCAACACCTCACGAAAGGTGCAGCCGTTGGCCACGTCGAGGAACTCCGAAACTCCGCCGAAATCGCCGCCATTACTGACGAATCCTCGCCACCTCAGCAAGACAGTACGTCGCCAGCGCAGCTCGACATTGACCCTAAGCTTTCGGGCCCGAAACGACGTCAGCTGATGAACCTCCTCACCGAATACCGAGACTGCTTTGCGACGTCGTCGAAGGTGCGCCAAACCGCCGTTGCGAAGCACCGCATCGTCACCGAGGACGACGCGCGCCCTGTGCATCGATCTCCATACAGAGTCTCCGTTAAAGAAAGGCAGGTGATTCAGGAGCAAGTTCAAGAGATGCTGGACGACGACATAATCCAACCTTCAAGCAGTCCATGGGCCTCTCCAGTTGTACTGGTTAAGAAGAAGGACGGGACGCTTAGGTTCTGCGTGGACTACCGGCAGCTGAACGCAGTGACGAAGAAAGACGTCTATCCACTCCCCCGCATCGACGACACGTTAGACCGGCTGCGCCACTCTCGATACTTTTCATCGATGGACCTGAAGAGCGGCTACTGGCAGATCGAAGTCGACGAACGGGACCGAGAGAAGACAGCTTTCGTCACGCCGGATGGACTGTACGAGTTCAAGGTTATGCCCTTCGGACTGTGCACGGCGCCAGCAACTTTCCAGCGTGTCATGGACACCGTACTGGCAGGACTGAAGTGGCAGAGCTGTCTCGTCTACCTCGACGACGTCGTAGTGTTTTCCGGCGACTTCGACGAGCACTTGCGACGACTCCGAGCTGTTCTCCAAGCCATACGGACCGCCGGACTCACCCTGAAGCCGTCAAAGTGTCGGTTCGCCTATGACGAACTGAAGTTCCTAGGTCACGTGGTTAGTAACGAAGGCGTTCGCCCCGACCCAGAGAAGACTCGCGCCGTCGCAGCATTTCCAGCGCCGAGAGACAAGAAGGCCGTGCGAAGGTTCCTTGGATTATGTGCCTACTATCGCCGCTTCGTTCGGGATTTCGCAAGGATTTCCGCACCGCTCACAAACCTCACGAAGGACGCCGAGAAGTTCGAATGGGCCGAGGAGCAGCAGCAGGCATTCGACGAGCTGAAGCGACGACTGCAGACTCCTCCTGTCCTTGGACATTTCGACCAGGATGCGGAAACCGAGATTCACACGGACGCAAGTAACGCAGGACTTGGCGCGGTACTGGTTCAAGTACAAGATGGAACCGAGCGAGTCATCGCCTACGCAAGTCGGACATTGTCCAAGGCGGAGAGAAATTACTCCACGACTGAGAAAGAATGCCTTGCGGTCGTCTGGGCAATCACGAAGTTTCGTCCGTACTTATACGGGAGCCCGTTCCGCGTAGTCACGGACCACCACTCGCTCTGCTGGCTTGCGAACCTCAAGGACCCGTCAGGACGCCTCGCTCGATGGAGTCTCCGACTGCAAGAGTTCAACATGACCGTGGTCTACAAGTCAGGCCGCAAGCACAGCGACGCCGACTGCCTGTCCAGAGCTCCCGTCGAAACACCTTCCGGTAGCAGCGACGATGATGACGACGAGTGTTTCCTGGGCGCAGTGAACACCGATGACATGGCCCGACGTCAACGAGGCGATCCTGAGCTGCGCGCACTGATAGAGCACCTGGAAGGGCGCGGAAGTGCCATACCACGTGTTTTTTCACGCGCCCTGTCGACATTTGCAATTAGACAAGGTGTACTCTACAAAGAGAACTTCGGGAACAACAACTCGCCGTGGCTGCTGGTAATCCCGACCGACCTTCGGGAGGAGATCTTTCAAGCCTGCCACGACGACCCGACGTCTGGACACCTAGGTTACAGCCGGACACTGGCCCGTATTCGTGAAAAGTATTACTGGCCCAAGCTTCCGAAAACCGTCCACCTATACACACGGTCATGCCATGAATGCCAGCGACGCAAGAAACCTCCCACGAGACCGGCCGGACTCCTGCAGCCAATTCCTCCGCCAACAGCACCCTTCCAGCAGATCGGAATGGACCTACTTGGCCCTTTTCCGCCGTCGACGTCGGGAAATCGCTGGATCATCGTCGCCACAGATTATCTCACGCGGTACGCCGAAACGAAAGCCCTTCCTTCCGGGACTGCTGTGGAGGTTGCCAAGTTTTTCATTGAATCCATCGTCCTCCGGCACGGCGCTCCCGAAGTCCTGATCTCAGACCGTGGATCCTCGTTCATGGCCCAGCTGACGCAAGAAGTCCTTCGTCTCAGCCACACCAGCCATCGTCGCACCACGGCGTACCACCCGCAGACCAACGGGCTGACGGAAAGACTCAACAAGACCATCGCCGACATGATCTCCATGTACGTCGACGTGGAGCACAAGACATGGGACGAGGTGTTGCCGTACATCACTTTTGCCTACAACACGGCCGTGCAAGAGACCACCGGGGTTACCCCTTTCAACTGGTTCATGGTCGCAAAGTGACGACAATGCTGGACGCGATGTTACCCCATGAACCGGCTGTCGACGGAAGCGACGACGCCCAGGTGGTTGCCCAACGGGCAGAAGAAGCCCGTCAGCTCGCCAGACTCCGGATTCAAGCCCAACAACGTATCGACACTGGCCGCTACAACCTTCGTCGTCGGGACGTCCACTTCCAGCCCGGAGACAGGTGTGGGTGTGGACACCGATCCGCCGCCGTGGTCTCAGCGAAAAACTCTTGAAGCGCTACTTCGGACCCTACAGAGTGCTTCGTCGACTCGGGGATCTGAACTACGAGGTGATGCCCGACGGTACGCGGACTTCATCACGCCGCCCACCGCGACCTGAAGTCGTCCACGTCGTGCGCCTGAAGCCCTACTACGCTCGATAGGACTGCGGACCTTATATGTTCCGAAGGACGCTTTAGTTCCGTTCTTCCGTGGACAGGAGGAGTGTCGTTCTTCTTATCGCTTTGTTTTGTTTTTTGTGTTGCATCGGGGCGATGCACTTTTTTAAAGGGGGGATAATGCCGCGAGCGCAGCTGACCAAGCAGGCAGCGCGCTCGTGGCCTAACGGTTATCGCGCGTGCCTTCCACGCAGAAGGCCAGGGTTCGATTCCTGGCCGCGCCTACACATTTTTGTTGACGCTGTAATGTGATGTTCTAGTAAATTCGAGAGCCGCCTTGCTAATTCGAGGTTAGAATGTTCTACGAACCGAACCTTCTACGCCGAATGTTCTGGAGCCCACGCGTGTACAAAAGGGGCTTCGCCTGGCAAGCCGAGTCAGTTTTCGCCTCAGCGTTCGATCCTGCTGCTTCGCCGCTTTCGACGCCCGCGACGCTCTGTTATTATCTTCTGTTTCCTTTTTACTTTTGGGCACAAGTTCGCCCCATTAAACGTTTAGTTTCTTCAGTTATTATCGCCTCATCACTTGTCCTTCGTGACAATATAGTGTTGGGTTGATCATGTCAGCAATGATACTTGTGTGGTCTTTAAATGGATGGAGACAAGTTGACATACGGGACGCGTGGTTAGCCAGCAAAGCAACGTTGTGTTCTTCGAACGTCCGCAAGGTAGAAACATGACTTTCGTGTCGAAGAATTTGCTGCTGTTGGGAACCGTGTGTGACATAGATATAAACTTAACTTTCTCGTACTGTTACGATATAACGATAGAGTGCTGAAGA
Source organism: Ixodes ricinus (assembly GCA_037355805.1). Taxonomy (NCBI): domain Eukaryota; kingdom Metazoa; phylum Arthropoda; class Arachnida; order Ixodida; family Ixodidae; genus Ixodes; species Ixodes ricinus. The sequence goes on along the minus strand of JAZHYW010009223.1, from coordinate 7,385 downwards.
GTGATGCCCTTAGTAAAATTAGTGAGGACGGTTCTTTTAAGTCGGAGGTTCCGGGAAAATGCTGATCCGGCTAAGTGATTCAACGGTGACCGATAAGCGTCGCAGATGTATGTCATCTATTGTGCGCCAAGATACGGCGACTGGTTGGTCAGGCAATTCGTCAGGAGCGTCAGAATGTATTACGTGCAACTCATGGTCAGCGCAGTGCATGAGGGCGTCTATTAGGGTTAATAAATATAATCCTAAAATAATATGCGCAGCACCAATCGGGAGAACGGTAAATAAAATAGCATAGCGAGTTTCAGCGACGAGCACTGATAGGCTTGAACATTCCAATGGCTGAGAGATAGCACCATTTCCGAGACGCAAAAAAAATGTCCACGTGTAGGGTCCAGAACTGCGTGTAAGCTTTTGCGGATGTCATGAGAGATGCAAGATATTAGGCCGACAGTGTCACTAGAGAAGAAAATCATCTGTGACCGGCAATTTCAACGGTAATTGTTGTTAGTCCGACTATTTACGGCATTATGAGAGTACCCAGGCTAATCTGCAGGCGGCCACACTTCGGTTGGCAACTGGGTGGAAGCGGCAGCGTTGTTAAACTTAGAAATTGATCGAAGAGGGGCAGAATATCTGGGGCGCGAGCGACTACGGCGGTTGCCAGGCGTCTGAAAAGTACTTGCATCGTGGCGGTTATGGAAATGTCGGCTGTCGTCAGAATTTAAGTATTGAGATGGGGTTGCTGTTGTGTAGTGAGGCGTCCCTTAATTGATCCGTCGGCAACAATAGCGAGCATTGTGCTTAGGGGTGCGGCAGTGAAAGCATACCGGCCTGATGACCTCTTTCCTCCACAGGTCGGATCGGTGTTGTGGTTCATAGAAGCGGGGGTGTTCGGGGCTCGTGAGCAGAAAAGGTGTGCTGCAGCGGTGCTCCGCCGGCTGTATAGACGCTTTGAACACGCGCCAGATTGAGCGGCCATTGCCGACCTTCTTTTGTTTTACCGAAATGGCCAGCCAGTGAAGCGTGCGTGGACGAGCCTCCACAAAGCGGTATAGTGGAGAGAAGGCCACAGTAGACCTGTCCTACTGAGGCAATGATGAAGTGAAGCGAACAGAATAGGAGGAAACAAAAACTGAAGGTCGGTTATGACTGCGCCATTGCGCAGCTGCATGAAAGCGTCTGTTAAGCAGATGCGAACACGTCTGAGATAAGGGCGGTGTAAAGGTGTACGAGCACGTGGAAGGCTAGAAAGTAGCACGCAGTTTGTTTTGTGCCATTTTCGGATTGTCTCCGCCCCAATGGCTTGTCCGGAGGTGTCGTCAGTAAGGCGTAATGGGCTAAAGTATCGTCCTAGCTCGTCGTGAATTATAGAGCGGATCAGTTCTTTAGGGCTTGTGGTTCCGACAGCGTTAAACCTCGGGGAGGTATTCGAAAGGTACCTTTGTTATAATGGAGCTGTGCATTTTGTTCAACGTTTTTCATTGTGACATTAGTTGCTACGCCGTGGCGGGGAAGTATAGCGATACAAATGTATCACGATAATATTTCAGAAATAATTTTTGTATCTGTATTTCTGTTTCGCAGCCCAATCTTTCAGCCGGTATCTGCATTTCATGCATCGGAATGCATTTTGGTGAATTCCTTATATCGCGATACAATCCCTAGCCAATATTTCTCCTTACAATGTCCGAGAAACCAGTGACCCTCAAGCGAAAGCTCAAGAGACTGTTTCTTTTCTTTTTTCGTCCTTCAGAAAGGTGAAAGGCACAGTAAATGGGACCTTGATTTTTTGTTATCAAGTTATCCAAGGTTTGTTTCTGATATTACACCCTGACATTGGGGACTCCCCTCCCCACTTTCCAAAGATAGCGGATGCCTTCCGGTGTGCTTAAGTTAGGTAACTATATATGTTAAATCAAAATGTTGAGGCACTCCGGGTTCGAGCTTTATAACTGCACATTGCATCAGCAGTTTCATTTATTAGGGCGAGTGTAAAATGTATTTCCTGAAATATTCAGGTGAAATGGATATATTTTTGTTTAAACGCGACGTCTCGAAGTTACTGTACCTACGTGAGACTAGAAGAAGTTGACATTTCTGGGATATTTGGGTAGATATTAAACGATATTTTAGGTTCATGTACAATGATTCGAAGGTGTGCGATTTATCTTATGGAGAACTGCACTGCATCCCGAATTAAAGGTATTTTGAACCTACTGAAGACTCGCTTGAGTTTCCACAGCTTTATATTAAATGAAAATGATCATATTCGAAAATATTTTAAGACTCGAGATTGTCCAATTTCAACTTCAATCTTTACCTCACAGTTATTATGAGTTTTGTTTTCACTAAAGGACTATCTTTTTTTTTGGCCTTAGAGCTACAAATTCTGTTTAAGGAAGCCTAACTAGTGCCACCTCCAAGTGAGGAGTTGATGTACCTAAACAAGTATATAACCTTTCAGGCAACATTTCATGGGCTCCGCCATCTTGACGTCATCCGTGATTCTCCGTCGCCATAGGCCGACTTCAGCTTTGGCGATGTTGCTCGTCCGCGTTAGAAAAAGTGCCGCCACCACAGGAGCAGCTGTTCTTTTAGCGTTCCGCGTTGAAATCTTTGTTTTCTTTAGGTCGTCTAATATTTCGGCTTTCATTTAATCATTTGATATCTATATTTTAACATATAGCTCTTTGTATTTTCTTATTTATGCAATGGAACTCGAACTGTGAATGAATCAACGATACAAACTTATGTAATCTAAGCTTCAGAGACCACGCAAGTTCATCACACTATCTGTTTTGTCACATTGTGCAGCGCTACGGAAATTTCAACTGACGCAGGAAGCCAGTTGCAGCTTCCGTTGCATGTGCACGCTTTAGACCTCGTTCCCGTAGCAAAAGCCGAACCACATGTAAGCGATTTTGAAGGCGACGAGATAGTGATAGCGACAATGACGAGAGTCAGCGAGTTTTTCACTGTAACGCTCGTCGCGTCGCTCGGTTTTTGGACGTTCTAGAAAGCGTCGCCACCGTCTTAGTCACTTGCTCTCCGTCGCTTCCATGCGGTTTGCCTCGTATGCGCGACTGACCGAGCGACAGCAAAGCGGGTTGCCGTCGGTTGTCTCGTTGGTCGCCAAATCACTTGCATTTGATTTATACTTAAATAATTTCGATGCACACAGCATTGCACCATTGGCGCCTCGATATTAAGTATGAACTGCATGCAAGCGATTTGGCGAGCAACGAGACAAGCGACGGCGACCCGCTTCGCTGTCCCTCGGCCAATTGCGCGACGAGGCAAACCGCATGGATGCGACGGGAGCGAGTGACAAAGACGGTGAGCGACATTTTCTAGAAATCCAAAACCGAGCGACGCGACGTGCGACAGTGAGACATCTCCGTCGCTGACTCTCGTCGTTGTCGCCGTCGCTCGCTAAATCACTTACATGCGCTTCGGCTTCCTACATAAGGAAACGATGTCTAAAGCGCGCACATGCAGCGAGAAGCACGACTGCAATAGCCTCAGTGCGTCAGTTGAAATTTCCATATGTCGCAATGGTGTTGACTGCCCTTTATTAGTGACAAAAACGAATGAATGTGATGAACTTGCGTGGTCTCTGAAGCTTAGGCCATAATCTTGTATCGTCGACCCATTCGCAGTTCGATTCCATTCCATAAGTAAGAAAATACAAGAGCTATGTTAAGATATAGATATAAAATGATTAAATGAAAGTCCGAAATGAAAGCCCGAAACCACCTAAAGAGAACACAATATTTCAACGCGGGAACCCAAAAGAACACAAAAACAAAGCTCCGGTGGTGGCCGGCGCAGCACACAACGCGGACCAACGACGAGAAAACTGAAGGTCGGCTATGGCGGCCCAGAAAGCGCGTGGAGGGCGCGCCGACTGGTGTCAGATAGAGTAACTGACTTCCTGAAAGCGTCTATATTTTCATGGTTTAAAACTTTCTCATTGTGAAAGCGGTCTTCGTTCGTTTGAATATGAACCCGTGTTCGTTGACAATTGTGCGAACGCTTAACCTCGATCGACTTACATGACTCTTTGCCCAAATCGGCAGCGGCTGACCGACTAGCTATTTAAAAAGCCACTTCTCATCAAATGTAGTCGAGTGTAGAAGCAAACGTCGTATGTTTAGTTTTGTTTTGTATTGCTTTCATATGAAGAGATGAAGCATGTAGGAAAACGTTTATTTTATTTCATCTTTTACGAATAGTAACTGTTTTTGCCGGTAATACAAAAGTTCACATCACAAAAAGCTCTGTGAAGAAAAATGTATGTGAGTATTACTCCCACGGTAAATTGTATTCCTTCATTTGTATTTCCAAATACTTTTCTTTTTCAAATGTATTTCTCATACGTATGGCGATACTTCTGTACGGATGTATTTCAGTATCAGTATTTTAGCTGTCTTCCTCCACGTATCCCAGTATTTGTATTTCCAAATACATTTTAGTGTATCGTCTGCCCAACCCTGTTTTGGGGGCTACGATTCAAAACATGTTCCAGAAACAATTCTTTAAAAATGTCGGATCTTGTCGTTCTCAGTGATATCCTCATCGACGAGTTGACAGAGACGAAGGACGTCTCCGATATAGCTCGTGGATGACTCGGATGTGGTTTTAGTAGCGGCGGGAACAGTCTTGTCCCTGGCTTGTTGCTCGCGGCTCTCAGGTTTGCCGAATGCTTTGGAATAAGCGGTCGTAAAACCATCCCAGGAGATGATGTCCTCCACGTGGTTGTCAAACCAATGGAGCTGCTGTGTGTTTTAGATAAAACACCGCGTTCGCCAGCTTATAGGAGTCGTCCCAGTGGTTGTGGATGCTGACGCACTCGTATTGCTTCAGCCAATCGTCGACACCAGAAGAGCCGCTGAAAATAAAAGGGTCCCGCTGGCGGTGCTTGACAGGGTTGTGCGGTGGTGGTGGGCGCTGCTGAGATGTGCTTGCTTCCGAGTCCGCTATGGTGGCGGTAGTTGTGCGTCCACTGCGAAGCTCCACAGCAGAAATGGGGATAGGGAGGAGCGCAGAAGGAGGGGAACGATACTGACCTCCCCACTTCTAGGATTGCTTAATATCGTTTTAAAATGCACAGAAATAAGAGTCAAACTGCAGGCTGAGCTGGTGAACAATCATGATTAAGAATTAAAAACCTTGAGACAAGGAAGCAAAAGGGACATGCACACCACCGTCTTAAATGTCCAAGCTTTTGTCCCAACTTGCTGAGAAGCAGCCACATGTACACTTCCAAGGATGAAGGTGAAATCTCCGACAAAAAAGAGACTGAACACGAATCAAAACCTGCAGACGGCAGTAGTACTAAAATAAGACTCAAAACGCAGGCGAGCTGGTGAACAATAAGACGGTGCTGTGTATGTCTCTTTTGTTTCCTTTTCTCAAGTGTTTTACATTCATAATTACAATGCACGATGACTGACTGTGTTGAGGGTATAGCGTGAAGTTGTCCAGCCAAATTTCGTGCCTCGACGCCGGCTCGTCGCCTCCCTCTGCACCTCTTCCTTTTTTTTTTCTTCTTACAAAACATACGCATCTTTGACAGGTGTTCGACAAATACCTTTGTTATTACTATGTTTAGCAAATTGTTTACACGTCGCTCTCCAGATACGCGAAGACTGTCTATTTCGGCCTAATTTTTACCCTTTTCATTCCTTTTCGCAGAGCAAATTAAGTAGTGTATATTTATACAGCAGGAAGTTAGACTGCCTCAGTAGTGGGCGTCTGGTGTCTTTGCTGTAGATGAGCAATTTAGTCAGTGCGGCACAACCGCTAGCTCGGAAAATTTAACGCGCCACGCAGTAATGGTACACAACTGTACGCCGGTACGATGCTTATTAAGATCGTAACGGGCAGGGATGGAGATTGAACACAGGTTTCGGCGTGCGAAAGCCCATATTTGTGATCGAAGCTAGAGCGCATTTTTCACACGTCGTTTGGCGCCATATCAGGACCCTTCTCGTCCGAATGAAAATGTGAAAACGGTCCTCTAGAACAGCCTCTGTCATGCATAAACTAGGCAAGGAAGAAATTTGAACGAAAGGCCTTAGACAAGTGTCAACTCGTTCCACGCGATAGAAAAAAAAAACGCGGTATAGCAAGCCGACAAATGTTGCGGCGGCGCCAGCAGTGACAGCCCGCGGTTATACCCTGTCTCGTTTTAACTTGCTAAAGGGTGAACAATAGTTTCACATTACATGCGATAACTTCAATATGGGATACGTATTCGAGCGCAACGCACATTATTAGAGCATGACGCAGCGAAAAGCCCAATACTTTTTCGCAGTAAAAGAGCACTGCGTTGATACGTAGACACGTTCCAATTGGCCTGCCAGGACCGTAGCTTCCGCCGTACTGGCATGTTATGCAATTAAGGTTTCCTGGCCTACCCAGTGTTTCATGCTTCAGACGCTAAGCTGGGCGATGCCACCAGAGTAATAGCTCACATTTGAACAATCCAGCCGCCACTCCCAGGCATACTTAATGTTTCATACTTCATTCGGGCTGCTACAGCGCCAAACCAAACAGTATTGCAGGTTCTTTGTAGCGTCATGTTTGTCTGCGGTACTTCTTTCTGCTGTATATTCGATGTAGGTGTAGCAGTCAGTACGTCTAGCGTCGCCCCAAACAAGAACGACGATGCTACTTCGTTGGCACGAGCCCCATGGCACGTGGATAAAAAAATCGTTTTTGACCTAAGCTCGGATTCGGTCGCACCGTCCCTTCCATCCTCAGTCGAACGCGCTACAAATTGGTGGCCGTATCGTTATGATCGGCTCCAAGCACCTGCCATCTGGGGAAAGTTCTCCGTGGCCCGTGTGGGCGGAAACGGCATGGTATTTCAGGTGTTTATGGGGGAAGCACATCTACAACGGCCTCTCCGCCAGCCGGATCCTCCGCCACCATCTCTACCCCGCCGCGTCTGGGCTACCGGCATCTCTCAGCGAATCCCGGACAAAAGCTCACCGGACAAAATCTCACCGGACAGAAGCTCACCGGACAAGAGCTCAAACGGACAAAAGGTCACCCATTTTTTTCACGGACCCGGACAAAAGCTCACCAGGGGAAAATTTCATGTTGGTCTTAACAGGAGTGCAGAAAAGCTATAGGCAGTGCGTGCAAGACACTAAAATGCAACGATAAATTAAAGGGTTACCAAAGTAAAGAAACAAAAGTTTTCGCTTTCAACAGCCCAATTGGGACAAGCATGTTCAAAAACAACATTTCCGGGAGAAAAAAATTTTGGCTAACCAATATTTATTGCGTGAGACTCGATCTTTAGTTTGTAAAGCTATTTCTGTCCGTTCTAAATCAGCGCGCCACGAAGTTGGGATCTCGTGACGTTAATCCCA